>JASPKZ010003410.1:262500-282500 GCA_030220185.1 Diploptera punctata | reverse complement strand
CCCAATTGCCTCACGATGCTGGGTGGGCACCGGTCCCATACTGGCCGAAATACCATGAGAAAATGTTTTCCCCCATGGAGACTCGAACCAGCGCAAGTCCCGTAGCTCTGCGCCAAGGCTTCCTACCTTAACCGTTCGGCTACGGCGCGGGACATAATAATGATAATAATAATAATAATAATAATAATAATAATAATAATAATAATAATAATGTCGTCTGTTGGTTTTAGAATAACTGTTACTGTCTAAATGAAATGCTGCTGTTTTCGAGCTATCGTTTCTCGGCAATCCAATTATCTCTTCCCAAATGGTTGATACCGTGTGATAGCTCTAAGGTTCCTGTTCTAATAATGTTGTTAACGTGTTCCTGCCAATTTCTCTGGTAATCAGGAATATAATTTAAAATAGTGTCACGTTTAGATGATCCAAAAATAATAATTTTCCGATCTCATTTAGTGAAGCCTGCATTTCGACGTATCAACTTCATCACTAGCTGTATCATACCTTTTTGGTAAGTCCATGATTCACTGTCGGAAGTGAGGACATGCCTTGCCACTGCGTTATATTATTGTATTCGTGTTTGTTTCTATACCAATGATTGTTTAACACTCGATTAATTATCACTAATTATCTATTTTAGTTAGATATTTTCTCCGATATGTCTAATTCTTCCAAAAATACGAGTTTGTACCCAAGATAGTTAAAATAATTTACCCTTTCCAGAATATTATTACGAGCTGATTTTATTAGATAATGATTCCTTCCATAAAAGACCATAATCTTAGTTTTTTTAAAAGATATGTCCATAAAATACTTGCTGCTACTTAATAAAATAATAATAATAATAATAATAATAATAATAATAATAATAATGATAATTGAAGGGATGTATGGCATAGTGGTATACGCCATTTTCCTTCATTTTGTTTATCACTGTACAAAGAATCAGGTTAGCTTATATTGACTCTATTTAACTCATGCCCTAAATGGGAGTCAATGAACAAACACGTTTCAATGAATTTTGTTTTACAACCAATGACAGTAGTGTTCACCTCGCTCTTTATCGAATTCTCTTTATCAGCTCCTGCTTTTGTGATAAAGAAAGTTCCTCCTTTTAATATTCTAAACAGGTCAGAGCATTATTTTGCACTGACTGACTCTCCAACAAATACATTGAATATAGTAGTGAACAGATTAGTTTGAACTACACATTTGATAATTGTGTGTTCATTAATTGTGTTTTTAAATAGTGATTTTACTGAGTTTTTACTAAAAAAACATAAATTAATAACCTATAATGTTGGTTATAATATAAAGTTTGATTTTTTTATCTTTTCTCCATTAAGGTTCATTCTTACAATGTTACAATGTTACGATCCTATTTGGCAATAAGTAATATGATCAAGTTGCAGTGAAATATAAACATATATTTCCGATTTGTTTTCAAACATCGCCGTTTATATTAAATATATAGATATTTTTAAATACCGGTAACTATTAATTTTATTCGTTAAATAGTCATAGTAACTCCAAATCCTCTAAATAAATTTACTCCCGACTCCGTGACTCGTGAATTTATCAATGATTTGGAAATCACTCGTGACATTACTTATGATAATTATGGAGATATTTATTGTCCTAAGTGATGGTATTTATTGTTGGTGTATCTGAAATACAGTATCAGTTTGTTCTTAACAAATGTGTACTTTACTCATTTTTGTAAAATAACTGACTTACACCACTATGCCATACACCCCTTCAATTATAATTATTTTTAATTTAGATGTAAGAATCATTTTTTGTATTTTTCCTACCCTGGTTGAGTGGTAGACAATGCCTTAACTCTGCCAGGTAAAATAAATTATTATTATTATTATTATTATTATTATTATTATTATTATTATTATTATTATTAAATAATATATTCTATAGTGCTCTGCCCTAGGGCGGGTCTTTCACTGCAATCATAGCATTTTCATGCTATGCTTTACAGCTTTACTAGGGAATTATAGGTGTGGTAGCTTCCCGTTGCTTTTCACACCGGCGCGGCGGATGATAATGGTGATGGCCAGATGATGTTGGGGGACCGTTTGAGCCTAAAAGCTTCTTGACTTTTGTCTTACAGTTGAGGAAAAACCTCACCCAGGAAGTTTGTCCCGACCGGGAATCGAACTCGGACGTGACAAGGAAGCACACTTACCTCGAGACCATAGCGGTGGACTATAAAATAATTGTATTCAAATCCGAGTTTATTTAATGCGTCACACATGTCTATGACACAACTAATGGCTTGTAACTTCACCTGAAAATGTCCATCGACCTTGAGAAAGATCGAACCCGGTACCAGACGAACGCAATAACCCTATACCATCAAGTCAAGGTGGACCGGACACACAAATAGTTATCCGAAGAGTTGCCGGAAGTTCTAAAACGTGCAAATCTAAGGCAGCACGCAACGGCTCTTACGAGACCAATTCCGTTCCACTTGTTTTTATTACAATGTTACAAGTAAAATTTACAGTCTACGTCAACGTAGAAAATCTTATACATCCTACGTAATGACGAGGAGACAATAATATTAAAGAAATATATTAATTATCCCCCACGGTATCCATCCATAGCATCCACAGTAATTCTGCCCGAAGGCAGATCCTTCACTGCAATCATGCTAAGCTTGCAGCTTTACTAGGGAATTGTAGGTGTGGTAGCTTCCCGTTGCTTTCCACACCGGTGAAGGATGATCATGGTGATGATGATGATGATAATGATGAGGATGATGATGATGGTGGCCATATGATTTCGGGACAGTTTGGACCTTAAAGTTCTCCTGACATTTGTCTTACAGATGAGGAAAAACCCCGATAAAAACCTCACCCAGAAAAACTGCCCCGACCGGGGATCGAACCCGGGCCCGCTGCGTGACAAGGCAGCACGCTACCTCGAGACCACAGCGGTGGACCCCCCACGGTATAATAGAGTAAAAAGAAAAATATAATTCACAATAAAAAATAACTACAGAACAACTTGTATTTGAACTAACGTGGGAAGTTTTAAAGGGTACAGTGAGCTCCGGATTTTTAATTACCTAACTAAAATCCTAACTAAGTCCACCTGCTATCAATTGGACAATGATTAATAATAATTTTCAGTATGTGCTTTAAAACATGTGTGGGTAATGTTTCCAGAAAAAAATAAACATTTACCAGTTAGCATATTTATTTGTAAGATTGTTTTTGTTTTTACTTATTTTTTTTTTCTAATTGCAGATAATACGTGTGAACTTGTTGATAAATATGTTGAGGAAGTGTAGTTCCAGACGGTTATATTACAAAAATCGTAATGTAAGCAGGTGTTATGCATTTTGATAAACATTTTAATGGAAAAGTCAAAACATTTTGGTTGGCACGATTTGCTAAGTCATGAAAATGGCACAAAAGCAGGAAACGCTGTATTTTGTAATCAGCCGTTCTTAGTCATAGTCGACATACTCTTATATAATTGTGCAGACAGTCCTGATAGGAAAAACAAATCCATGCTTACTTAATTCTTATTTATAGACGCTTTACCAGCTAGGATCTTATTTTGTCTCGAATCGTTGTTTTATCCGTAAGTTATTGTTGAATGTTCATAGACTAATAAATAAGGCGATTCTATTGCATCTTACCTCTTAAGTGTTGAGTTCTTTTAGGACTTCATCTTGTCTGGACAAGCTGAAGATGAAACACAAGAGTGTTTTGAAACATGTCCTAAAAGAACTTTACTCTTATGAGGTAAGATGCAACAGACTCGCCTTATGTATTGATAAGAACCTCGTAATATTACTTCCTATTGTAAGTTTATAATAAACTAGCTATTACCCGGCGTGCGCTCCTACGCCTAAATAAATGAAAACTAATATGCTTTTATGTTTAGTTAAATAAGTGAAAGGAAAAATAATTATGAATTTATATTTTTTAGATACCTCTTGCTGATTATCCGGCGTTGCCCGGGAATCTGCTTATCCCGATCTTCTTGACATAAATGAGCTGAAATATGAAAATGAATGTGTTTTATGTTTAGTTAAATAACTAGAAGGAACATTTTATATCGTAATTATTTTTAGATACCCCGTGCTGTTTACTCGGCGTTGTCCGGGAATCCCCACCCATAGACTCATCCCAATCTTCTTGGCATAAATGAGCTGAAAGACGAACATTAATGTAATTATTATGATTAGTTGAATAAGTAAAATGAAAAGATTTAATTTTACATGTATATCGTAATTATTTTAAGATTCCCCGTGCTGATTACCCGGTGTTGCCCGGGAATCTACGTATCTCTATCTTCTTGGCATAAATGAGCTAAAGACAAAATTCGTTATATGCTGCTATGCTTGCACAGGAATCTACGTACTTGTCTCGATCTTCTTGGCATCAATGAAAGACAAAAATGGTTATTGTGAGTTATCCGTAAGAGATAAACATATGCTGTCGCGGACTTTTTTGTAGAGCTTTTTGAGATATTCAATTCTGTGTACATTAATTTTGTGTATTTGTTATGGTTTAGGCAGCGTAAGCCATAAACCTCCAAAGAGCTACTTTTTTCACGTTTTCCACTACAAAGGGCGATTTTTAAGGGTGTAGGAGTTGAGTATCACAACTCTCTTATAGCCTATGTTCATCCCGGGAATCTCCTGAACATTTTGCAAAAAGCCCCATCACAATCGGATCAACGGTATGGCCGCGTATAAAGTACGAACAAACAAACAAATATACAAACAAACAAATATACAAACAAACAAACAATCGTTTTTATATCCTTTCTTTAGAAACTTTCTAGTTTATGTTAGTTCTTTACCATTTTATGTGATGATGCGCATGAATGGACTAATGATATTTGAGGAATAATTCTATTTATTATTTCAGAAGTATTTTTCTTTATTTCATTTTTTTGAGCATTCTTTCATAGAAGTCTCTCCCCTACTCCTCTGTCCCTTCTATTATCTCTTTAACAATTCAGATGTATTAGCGCCGCAAATTCAGATCTGATCGTGGAAGGGCCCACAAATTTCACTCAGATGCCTCTTATTTCAGGCATGAAATTAATTTTACGTGCTTTAAATTCTACAACATTGAACCAAATTACTTTATGTCCCTTCTATATTGATAATTTTTACGCCCGGTCTAATTTGAACCCAGTTATTTAGGTACCATAGGCGAGCTTGGGGGCCGTAACTTTTAATTCCAGTGATACAGTGAAACCTTTATTAAAATACCATCTACAATTTCAAGAAAAATGGTTTCAAGAGGAACTTATTGGAATTTTACTTTATAAGCTTTAAAATGGTTTACACCGTTAAACGATCATATAAAATGATGAATTAACGTTGAATTATAATATTTTAAGTTACATTAAAAAAGTATTGGATAAACAGTTTATCCTATGACAGAATTAGAAACAATTACGTAATGTATTGAATATTATTAATAAATAAATAATGTTTACTATTATTTTTTATATATTAATAAAGTTTTATATGATTTTCATAAATATTTATTTTATTTGAAAGTTATAAATGTATGACATTCTTTTGATGAAGATACAGTATTTAAAATAGATGGTACGAATGTTATATAAAAAATATTTTTTTAATGAAAGTCGTACAAAACTTTGATAGTTTTATTTATTAAATACATCATGGATTTTCATAAATTTAAACACCAAATCAATTGATTACTAATATTTTGGTTTTTGAGCGTCATAAATTAGTTTATTTGGCTGGATTGTTGCTTTAGCATATATTCATCGTTTTCCCACTCTCTCTATATATATACTAGATAGCCCGGCGAACTTCGTATCGCCTTTAACTATTTTTACGTTAATTTTTCCGTATGGTTTTGTTGATTGAGATGAATTTATGTTGTCTGCATTCTCAGTATCATCCATAAGTGTATCATAAGGATTATATACATTTATTGATGGAATATTTTGAGGAGGCTTGCTGATTTCATTATATCTACGTTTTTTTCTACGAACCTGTTGGCAGTTTGGATTCTCATCATCATCATCATCAAGAAGTCTCTGTATAGTAATATCATCTTGTGATATATTATAGTCAGCTTGTTTTTCATTTAATTGAGGCATGGAGATTGTTTCTGTAATATTAGGCATATTATTATAACTAACAGACTTACTTACAGTTTTGTTATTCCGTTCCTTAGGACCTTCATATGTTTTTAAATTGACATTCTTCTTAAATGTAAGATTTGTGTCACATAGGCCTATACCAAATTTGCAGAAATTCACTTGATATCTTATCATTCATGGTCTCTAGAACTGATTCACCATATTGTTCAATGTCCCTTCTCGGTCCAGTTAAATTTAAATTAAGTTGCTGTCTTTCAGCCAGATTACTTAAAACTAATACTTACACACGAAATTAATATTATTATCAATATATTGAAAATAAAATAAACACTGAACGCACTTAAATTATGAAATAATCAATATTTGTAATTCAATTTAAATTCGCGGTTGCAACAAAAAGCACAACCATCTGGTTAAATAATAAACCAATTACCTTACACCGTCATCTGTTAGAATCGTATGGAACTCACAGATAATTGTAACTCTTTGTTAAATAATAAAACAAATAATTTGCAATCAAAATTAATATAAATTTAGTTATAAACAACCGTAGGTCTCAAGTTGGATCAAACAGCACACAGTGTGCAAAATTTTATTAAAATCGGTTCAGTAGTTTAGGATTCCATCGCGGACAAACAACGTGACACGTAATTTTTATATATTAAGATATAGGCAGGCAGTCCACCGCTGTGGTCTCGAGGTAGCGTGCTGCCTTGTCACGCAGCGGGCCCGGGTTCAATCCCCGGTCGAGAGTTTTTCTGGGTGAGGTTTTTATCGGGGTTTTTCCTCACCTGTAAGACAAATATCAGGAAAACTTTAAGGACCAAACGGTCCCCGAAATCATATGACCATTATCATCATCATCATCATCCCTCACCGGTGTGGAAAGCAACGGGAAACTACCACACCTACAATTCCTTAGTAAAGCTGCAGGCATAGCATGAAAATGCTATGATTGCAGTGAAAGACCTGCCTTCGGGAAGAATTACTATGGGTGGATATAGGTAGGCATTATGCTTATTCATAGCAGAATTAATAAATGGCTAAGGTCTGTTGGCCTCCCGCGTTTTTCTCACTTCTAATGATTTGGCATTTGGACGCAAAATATGAGTAAAATATAACAAGTCATTTATGACTGGGTGGTGATCGGATTGACTTCTAATAGAGGTTTGAATTACATTGACTTTTCGGAAATGTATGTTTGTTCTACAAAAATCAGTTAAAGGAGGTGATCCCTTAATAAGTATAGTCATTAAAATTGGTTTCACTGCACGTATATTGAAGCTATTGGTATTGAAATGACTCATGGTAATTAAATTAAAGTAAATTAGTTAAATTAAAAACATTAAATTAATCAAAATCACTCATGGCTTGAAGACTAGGGAAAAGTATGAAGAAATCTTACTCTAGTTCGTTGGCTCCGATATTTGAACCCGATACTTTCCGAATACGTTCTCAAACGGTACGGATCGATTGTTAATATCCGTTTTATTTTCTTAAATATTTCATGAACATTGCTTTCTATGTGATCCTTGGTGTTCCCTGTGTTACATGCTTAATACAATGTGTCCTAATCGATTGCGCAGTAATACAAAATACTTAATACTTATTGGAGTATGTTAAAGATAACACTTTCACACATATTTTCCATATAAATCGTAATTTAAAATGTTTTAACATATGTTGATTTATTTTTTAACATACTAGTATTAATTATTGCTAAATGTTATGCTTTATACTGTATTTCAGATACACCTACAATTAATACCATCACTTAGGACAATAAATATCTCCATGATTATCATAAGTAATGTCATGAGTGATTTCCAAATCATTGATAAATTCACGAGTCACGGAGTGGGGAGTAAATTTATTTAGAGGATTTGGAGTTACTATGACTATTTAACGAATAAAATTAAGCTGTTTACTCAAAAATCATAATTTAAATATAGTTACCGGTATTTAAAAATATTTATATATTTATTGTAAACGGTGATGTTTGAAAACAAATCGGAAATGTGTGGTTATATTTCCCTGCAACTTGATCATATTATTTATTGACAAATTGGATCGCAATATTGTAAGAATGCACCCTAATGGAGAAAATATAAAAAAATCGTCAAACTTTATAATATAACCAACATTATAGGTTATGATTAATTTATCTTTTTTAGTAAAAACTCAGTAAAATCACTATTTAAAACCACAATTAATGAACACACAATTATCAAATGTGTAGTTCGAACTAATCTGTTGAATGCTATATTCAATGTATTCGTTGGAGAGTCAGTCACTGTCTCTCTGATTCGTAAAAGTGGTGTAGATAATACAACATGTAATTTTTATGAACCATAGAGTCTTGTGTTAACGAATTACTGAGTATTGTGTAACACCAATTAAAATAAATTTAATAAAAAAGCCCTGGTTCTTAAAAATGACATTCTATCTTCATTACTAACCCCAGATGTGTCAGTTTCCTTTATATTTTATTCACTAATAATAATGCCCCCCACCGTCGGTATCTCTACCTTGACGTGGTGGTGGGGCTTATGAGTCCTAATGACTCCATGAGCTATGCAGGCGGTAGTGTAACTACCAGCAGGGCCTCCCATGCCTGGCAGGTCATGGAAAAAGGTCCAGACTAAAAGAGATACCCATCGAAGAAGAAGGGCTAGTAACTTACTTCCAAGATGTAAAATTTTCAATTACTCACAGAAACATTCACGAAGTAAGCCGGACTGATAAATTGGAACAAACTAGCAAACGAAAAAAAGGAACACGAGATGGAAGAAAAATAAAGTGAAACTTGGATGCTGGAATGTTAGAGCGATTAATGGGAAAGAACACATAACAGACGAATTGAAGAAATATAAAATAAAGATCTGTGCAATCTCCGAGACGAAGAAAAAAGGAAAATCGATTACACAAATACAAGACTACATATACATAAACAGTGGAGTAAACAAATCCAAGCGTGCCAGAGAAGGTGTTGGTATTCTGATACATGAAAGTTTGAAAGATAAAATAATCGAATATAATTACATATCAGAACGAATAGTTAAAGTAAAATTCCAAAATGCACCTAAAAATTTCACGATCATCAGCATTTATGCACCAGAGGAAGGTAAACCAATAGAAGAAATAGAAAAAAATTACAATACCCTTCAAGAAAACGTAGAGAAAATCAATGACAAAGAAAACATCATAATAGCAGGAGATTTTAATGCAAGAATTGGGAACATGTCTCTACCTGAAATAACATACAAATATAATAAAAAAAACTAGAAACAAAAATGGTGAACGATTGTTGCAATTCTGCGCGGAAACTGGAATGAGAATTAATAATACATTTTTTCCTCATAAGGTTCAGCAAAAGATAACTTTTCAAAACTCTCGTGGTCAATCTTCAACAATTGATTATATACTTACAAACAGAGACATAAAACCACAAGAAATTTTGGACACCAGAGTATTTCCATCCGCTGAGATCGGAAGTGATCACAATCTTGTGGTAAGCCAATTCAGATTTAACATCCAATTAAGAAATAAACACAAACAAAAAGACAAGAACATATAAAAAGCAAATTAAAAATTCAAAGTAGAGTTATTTATTGATGATTCAACAAAACTACTCTATCAGAACAGATTAAACAACAAGTTATCAGACATGGAAAACTGTGAAGAAATTGTTGAAGAAAAATTGAATATGCTCAAAACTGCTATAAGTGACGCAGCAAAAGAATCATTAGGTACAAGAAATTCTGAACTGAAACATGTCCGACGTTGGACTCCTTGGTTTAATGAAGAGATAAAGGAACTGATAGAAAACAAGAGAAAACTACACAGGAGATATTTACAGACAAGGAATGAAAATGATTACGATGAATTAAAAAAAATAAGAAACCAAGTAGTATCAGCAATTAGGAAATCAAAACAAGAATTTTGGGACAAATACTCTCATGAACTGGAATTTGATTTCTATGGTATGCAGAAACAAATATGGAGGTTCATCAGGAACCAGAGAAAAGATATAAACGAATATGTAAATTTATGCAATATATCAACAGAAGAATGGGAAAACTACTTTAAAGAAATTTACTCAGAACGGGAAAATACTGAGAACCCACATCTAGAGAAAACTACAAATAAAGATACATTTCAGATAAGCAAGGAAGAATTTGAAAAACAAGTAAAAAATTGAGAAACAGAAAATCAGCGGGTATAGATAACATCCAGAATGAATTAATTAAATACGGAGGAGAAAAATTACATGAAGAAATTTACAATTTATTCAACACCATATGCAATAGTTGGATAATACCCAATGATTGGAAAAAAAGTATTACAATCCCAATTTTGAAAAAGGGAGATAAAAACAAACCAGAAAACTACAGAGGCATCAATCTATTATGCACAACACTGAAACTCTTCACTAAAATTATAGCAGATCATTTATCGAATACATTACCACTACTAGATGAACAACAAGGATTTCGAAAAGGAAGATCATGCACAGATGCCATTTTTATATTAAAACAGACTACAGAAAAAGCTATTGAATTTAACATCCCAGTCTTCCTATGTTTTGTGGATCTGGAGAAAGCATTTGATCGGGTAAGATTAAATGACATACTCAACATATTAGAAAACAAGAATGTATCTAAAAACCTCATAGCAATCATCAAAGAAATTTATTCAGGAAACAGTACAACTATCAAATATGGAAATAGTAAATCTAAAGAAATTTTAGTCCAGCAAGGAATACGACAAGGAGACTCATTAAGTCCCATATTGTTCACACTAATAATGGATGAAATCATCAAAGAACTAAAAGTTGAAGTTAGAAAAGGAATTAAAATAGGTAACAAAGAGCTGAAGATAATAAACTATGCTGATGACACAGTTCTAATTGCACAAAGTGAAGATGATTTACAAATGCTATTGCACAAATTTAGAATCATTGCAGCAAAATATAACATGAAAATCTCAACAAATAAAACCAAATCAATGGCAATATCCAAGGACCCACGACGTGTTAAATTAGAAATAGAAGGGAAAAGTATAGAACAGGTCATGAAATTCAAATATTTAGGAATAGAAATTAATAGCAGCAACAGAATAACAGATGAAATCCTCCATCAAGCAAATAATGCAAACAAAATATCGGGATGTTTAAACAATACTGTTTGGAAAAATAAAAATTTAAGAATAGATACAAAAGTAAGAATTTACAAATCTGTCATAAGACCAGTTCTAACATATGGTTGTGAATGCCGAACAGAAACTCAAAAAACAAAACAAATCAATGAAACAACCGAAATGAAAGTTTTAAGGAAAATCGTAGGAAAATCGCTGAGAGAGAAAATTCGCAGCTCTGTTATTAGAGAAGAATGTGAAATTGAACCTATAAACCTTTGGATAAATGATAGAAGACTAAATTGGAACGATCACATAGATAGAATGGAGAACAGTAGATTAGTGAAGAAAGTACGTGACTGGACACCTCAGCAGAAAAGGCCTTTAGAAAGACCACAACTATACGATGGAAGGACGTCACCATACCCCGGACCTGTAGTGAAAGAACACGCAACAAGCTTCCAGCTTTCATGCGTAGAGGAAGAAGAAGAAGAAGAAGGAGGAGGAAAATAATAATGTGAACACTATATCGCAGATTAATGAAATATTAAACATACCCAATCATAGAACATCGTATTATTCTTTATCTTTCTCCCGGATATTAAAATTTACTATCAGATGAGATGAGGAGCTGCCTATAGTCTCTCTTTCAAGAAAAAAAAACCGTTACATTAGAGTTACTTTTTTATGCCATGAGTTTATGTGTATATATATATATATATATATATATATATATATATATATATATATATAACTATTGTAATTTATTTATTTTTAAGTATTTAATTTGCTGGTTTGAGTGAAAGATAAATCCGTATGACCTTAACCCTATAAATAAAAATATATTAGTAAATAAAGCTTCTGCTATTATAGTAAGTTAAAATAATAAACTGTCATGACACTGACAATGGATAAACACAAAATATTCTCACGAGTTTAATGCGTGAAACCTTCGTAGTTCTTATATTAAGTATAATATAAGTAGGGCATACTGTACATATATTTCGCAGGGGAATTTTGTAAAAGGAAAAATATGTGTCTCTATAAGGAAATATTGAATACCTATGAGGAAAATGTGAAGCTAAAATGGCTGTTTAAGAAATGATACGGCACTTAAATCAACAATGACGTAAATTGTTATAATTTGTTTGTGTTTAAGAATGATACGGCACTTAACATTGAGGTAAATTGTTATTTTCGTGTTTGTATTTCCGATTAATGCCCCTCGGCCCGTCCTTAATCTACAACCTTATTCGGATGTGATTAGTCACAAATCCACAACATCGACTAGAATTTTTCTATGACTCAGCATTGTTGTAAACATAATACAAAATGTATCTTTTTTGTGTATATCTGAATCTTATTTTCTAATATGGTTGCTGTTTTATGCGATTTCGTCCCTAACACTGGATCTTCTACTAAAATGTGTTTTTGTATTGACTTAGCAAAATGTAATGATTTACTTCAACAACAAAAAATATAAATCCTTGCTATCACGTCGATAGAGTCTCTATCTTATTATTATTTTGTAATATTATGATTATTATATTAATGTTATTAATATTAACTCTTTTAAAATTCACAGTAAACCACCGTTGAGGTTCTTGATTAAAATGTTAAAATTATAAAATGCGTACTTGATGTATCAGTCGTTCTCAACTAAAACAAACTTTTGTTTATAAAACATGGTCAACCATTAAAAATGTAGGCCTTTGAGAAGCCAGTCTCCCGTCATCAGCATCTACAATAGTAATGGTTAGTGTATGTCTGTCTTGCAACTTACTTACTTACTTACTCAGTGGCACTAGTAGGTTAGAAAAAATACAAAAATTACTCTTACATCTAAATTACAATGAACAAATTTATAACATGGTATATCTACAATTATTATTTACAATATATATTTGATTTACTCTAGATTTAACGAATGGAAAATAAATTGTACAAGATAGAAAAATTATAAAAAAATAGTATTAATGACATAGAATAAATTTAGTTCTGGATACAAACTAATTATTAACATCTAATTGTATAAGCGTGGCCTAAAAATGTCAAGTGTGCGACAATCCCGATATCTTGAGGGAGGTAATTCAGGAGCGAAAAAGAGTAAGAGAAAATGCTGTGGAGAGGGATTGTTAGCAGACTGTATCTTGTGACCTAGTGGTAATGTTGTGGTAAGAAGATAACTTTTCAGTTCTACGCCAGGTAACTAGGAGTGTAGGAATTCAGAAGTAGATCTAGAAAATAAGTGAAAAAGAGTGCAATTTACGTCTGTCACTAAGACGGAGCCAAGAGAGATTATTGAAGTGTTCGGTTATGTGATCATAACGGCCGATATTGAAAATGAAACGAACCAATCATTATGAACACGCTGCAGTCTCTGCGACAAGTCATAGCTTAGGTCATAATTCATAATATGTAACGTCATAATAATCGAAGTGTGGCAACGCAAGATTCTGCACAAGGGTTTCTTTTAATGAAACTGGAAGAAATTTCTTTAAACATCTTAGATAATGTAAAGTGCACAGATTACCTAAGTATGAATTCCTTGCAATAAATAAAACCAAAATGTCTTTTGTTCCCTAACATATAGTTTTATCAGAAAAAAACATACTTATATCTATATATGCGCATTACTTTATAATAATTGTTAGCAATAATCTGATTTCCACACAGTAAGTTATACAAGGAAAGTGAAATGGTATAAATGGCTTTTCATCAATCTAGAGTCTGTTATAACACAAATTAAATTTTAAAAAATACATAAAGAAATAAACATTTAATGTTAATATTGCCTAGTCGATTTATGTATTTCATTGAAAGTAATAAAGAAATAAATGTATTCAAATTACGTCTCCTATGTAGTCTAGGTGCAAAAATCAGTCCAATAATTAACTTACACTATCGAACCTGGATATTCATGCCCGCGCTGACGTATTTAAACTCTCCATTATTACAATTTACTCCTAATATTTCCAATCATCACTTGTACAATTCACATACTCAAATCATACTTAATGTATTTTCTCATCTCATTTTTGTCCCATCTGCTGGATGTTTTTCTTCAGGTTTTCGTACATGAAGTTTCCATGTCCCTGTTTCATCCCCCATTAGTGCATATGTTCTCATCGCAATCTGCGAGACTTACTTTATTGTTAATATTACATCTGGTTTCGCACAAAGATCAAGTAGCTCACTTACAGACGTATTAATCCAATACTCACCATAATACAAAGTACCGTATGCACCGATCCATCCATCCATAGTAATTCTGTCTGAGGGCAGGTCTTTCACTGCAATCATAGCATTTTCATGCTATGCATTGCAGTTTTACTAGGGGATTGTAGGTGTGGTAGCTTCCTGTTGCTTTCCACACCGGTGAAGGATGATGATGATGATGATGATGATGATGATGATAGCCATATGATTTCAAGGACCGTTTGGGCCTTAAAGTTTTCCTGGCATTTGTCTTACAGGTGAGGAAAAACACCCATAAAAACCTCACCCAAAAAAACTGTCCCGACCGGGGATCGAACCCGGGCCCACAGCGTAACAAGGCAGCACGCTACCTCGAGACCACAGAGGTGGACTGCATGCACCGATAAACTTCTGTAATTTTTTTTTTTCTGAAATTCATACATTTGCAATCCAAAGATCATAAGATAATTTTATATTTCCCAGAAGGAATTCATAGCCCCTACTTAAAATCTATGCACTTATATTACTTCTTCTCTATATTTCTTTAATTTATTTTATGTCACTTTAATTTAAAGTCATATCGTGACAATACTAAAACATTTAGATTAGAACTCTTTTTTTTAAAGTTTATTTTTCTATCAAATAAATTTTAACATGCAATTGCCGGCCTAATATGGACGAAATAATCCCAGTTTCCGGAGTGTCTTTTTTTTTATAGTTGGTCCTGATGGACTGATGTTACCATCCTCAGCTCTAGTTAGACGTCCGCGGGTTAAAACTGCCGGAATCGATGGATTTTTCAGGACGTAAAAATTCTGGTCTTGTGTTCGTTTGGAAGGAAACTACAGCCGTGGAGGGTTCCGTGTCATTTCAAAGCTGTAAAATAACCTTAATTCTGAAATAAGAGGTACCTGTGCAAAATTTGTCAGCTCTTTGAAGCCCAGATTTGAATTGTAGCCCTAATGACCTTTATCTGTTAAAGAGCGACGTTAAATAAAAATAATCAACTTTAATATTTGTTTCCCATCCTCCTGAATTAACGCTTTTGAACCTTCAGTTTACTCCAGTGCGTGTAGTTACAGTTGAAATGTGTAACACTTGGAATATTTTACACTCTAATGCCTTGTGGTTAACAGGACTTTTAGTAATTTGATAATTAACATGCTCCAACTTACGTGTCAAGGTAATTGTTCACGGATCTTCATATAAACCTTGCCATTCAGGAAAATCCGAAATGTTCCGGATACCACAACTCAGCAGAGATTACCATCAAACCGTACATAAACTCATCTTCATATGCATAATCTCTCGTCTGTGAAGATTGTTGTTAGTAAGTTATATCATTAATCCTTTGATGTCGACAAACCAGGAACTCAAAGTTATTACTACTAATTGCGTGCATTCCTCCCGGCTAGGTCCAGACCGGACCCGCGGGCCATTTGTGAGGTCGTCAGGACTCGAGCGACCTGGCGTACTACATAGCTCGTGCTTCGCCCACTTCAGCAGCCAAACGCGTCCCCTCGGTGGCATAGTGGGGAAAAGGTCGGTGGATCTGCTAGTCAGTCCTCCCTTCCAAGTCCGATGGACTCACGGACCATAAATGGGGTTAACAGGAGATGAGCGCTCTGTTGTACTAAAGCTCACATATCCTGGACCCACAGCAGGAACGACGACCACCGTGGCGAAGTGATGGGAGACTGGAGATCAGAAGCTCCTTTCTCTTGGTTCAATGAACCGGAGGTCCATCTGTGGGGGCACCAATGACGGATGAGCACCCTGGATACCTACATTGCTCAGTGGGCTGGACTCACAGCAGCAGCACGACGGGGCCTAGTCTTGCGAACGGGCTGGTTGGGACAATACCGGTCGTAATGCTGGGAATTAACACCAGGTCAGTAAGCTCGGAAACGGAGAAAGCGCGGTCTTTTGGGTGTGGGATTAGCGCCGACTCCTGGACCGGGTGGCCCAAGGACAATCTGTGAGGTCGTCAGGAGTTGAGCGACCTGGCGTACTAATGCTCAGGCTGGACCCATTTCAGCAACAAAACATGTCCTCAGGTGGTGCACTGGGAGAAAGGTCGGTGGATCTGCTAGACAGTCCTTCCGGGTAAGTTCAAGGAACTCGTGAACCATTAGTGGAGTCGGCAGGAGATGAGGCGCCCTGTCGTACTATATGCTTACCTGTTGGAGCTTCCGAGCTCCTTGCTGGCCCACAACAGCAATAGGACACGTCCCTGGGTGCAGACCAGGGCACGGCTCGGACCAGCGCTGAAGGGAGCAACTGTGCTGGCTCCCGGCTAAGCCTACGGGCTCGTGGCCAAAATGTGGGGTCGCCAGGAGATGAGGACCTGGACGTACTAAAGACTCACACTGTGGGACTCAAGCCCTAGCTGGTCTCACAACAGCTGCAGGATGCGTTCCTGGAGGCAGAACAGGGAAATGGTCGGTGGAACTGCGACAGCAGTCCTCCCGGCTAGGCTCGAGGAGCCCGTGGACCAACTGTGGGGTAGTCAGGAATGAGCGACCTGACGTACAATGTAGCTCAGCAATTTCCCTGAAGTTGCGACTCCAACACCTTCTCCCTGAGGTGTTGGTTTTATTGCCGAGAACTTGAACGTAGACGCGATGTAGATAAGGGAGGACAAGAATCTGGGACTTGGGAGTATGGTTTTTGACCAAGGTATCCCAAGTGGTAGAGGCATGGGTCCAGATTTCCAGATGTGGGAAGTAAAACCTCTGCCCTCTATGTATACTACGTACCATGTGTGTGTGTATATATATATATATATATATATATATATAGCCAAAAGGTATCGTTAATATACATTATAGGAAACAAATCACTGCATTTTTAAATTAACTGAACTTTATTTGAAATAATATAAAACAATAAATACGTACTTGCTGCCATTTTATCATTGATTGGTGTCACGGCTTGCTGTAATTTCAACTAATAAATATTGCCCACACTGTTAACGTTAGTAATGAACGCAATTATTTCCAACAAAGGTGTTATTATTTTACTACGAGTATGATTTATTATTTTGAAAACATCATCGCGCAAAAAATAACGCACGTTTGTGAAGTGTTTTACAAAATCTCGCAATTTAAAAACCTCGCTATCACTTGGTTTTTAAACATTTTCCTCTCTTCTGTAAAAACCACTTCCCAATTTCGTATCATAATATACTGTTATATAGGTCTTCTGATGAAAATTTAGTGATTTTTATTGTCTTAAAAGTCATATTTCTTATGTTTTTATATGCTTCGTCATATTTGTTTTCATTTCTGTAATAAAGTAATATTTTTGTCGTATTTGAGGTATATTTATAAGTTGTCAACGAAGTTAAATAACCAACATAATATACGTATATTACAGATTACATAAGTCGCATGTTGCATGTTCACTTGTTCGAAGGTCGCTTTTTAATTTTGGAAATTACTTTAAAAACAGAACCGTACGACCCCCGCTTTCACGTATGGTGAAAAGTTGGAAAATGTATTTATAGTAATTAATTATTATAAAATGTTTAATAAATAAAAATGAATGTATGTTTGTTGGTTTGTTTGTTTGTTCGTACTTTATGCGCCAAACCATTGCTCCGATTGTGATGGGGCTTTTTGCAAAATGTTCAAGAGATTTGTAGGATGAACATAGGCTATAAGAGAGTGTGATACTCAACTCCTGCACCCTTAAAAATCGCTCTTTATAGTGGAAAACGTGAAAAAAGTAGCTCTTTGAACCATTAAATGGCTTACGCTGCCTAAACCATAACAAACACACAAAATTAATGTACACGGAATTCAATACCTCAAAAAGCTCTACGAAAAAGTCTGCGACAGCATATGTTTATCTCTTACGGATAACTCACAATAACCATTTCTGTCTTTCATTGATGCCAAGAAGATAAGGACAAGTACGTAGATTCCTGTGCAGCACATGGCGGGTATTCTTTTACGGATAACTCACAATAACGAATTTTGTCTTCTAACTCATTTATGCCAAGAAGATTGAGAGAAGTAGATTCCCAGGCAACACCGGGTAATCAACACGGGGAATCTTAAAATAATTACGATATACATCTATAATTATTTTTCATTTTATTTATTCAACGAATCATAAGAAGTACATTAATTTTTGTCTTTCAGCTCATTTATGCCAAGAAGATGGGGGATGAGCAGATTCCCGGACAACGCCGGGTAAACAGCACGGGGTATCTAAAAGTAATTACGATATAAACAACATTATTTCGATTACCTTTTTTATGAAACATTCTGTATAAATAAACTTTACAGTTATGGATTTACTGTAGAGAACTATTCTGAACCTAAAGGAGTATAAGTCTTCTTTTAACTCTTCAGTTCTTCTTTGTGCTATTTCTTTCTATATGCATTGATGTGATTGAGCGCGATGTTTGGTATCTTCCAAGATATTCTGCAAAATTTAGTTTTTAAATTTTAATTAGTTTTGTAAAGATAGATTTATTTATTGTATAAGCCTAGTGAGTTACTCCTGACCTCCATAGCACATATCATGTTATTTATTTTTCAAATATATGGTATGCACGTATGTATAGGCCTATACCCCATACGTCATGGAAGTTTCTTAACCAGGCATAAAATTAGTCGTGCTTATTTACCTACAGATGTCAACGAGTGACATGTTAGCACATCACCTGAATATGATATCTAGTGGGCAACTTAGGTTTTCTTGGATGGATGAAGGTCGGCTAAATTTTGCACAGAGACATTTTTATTGAGGCTTGCGGTTGTTTTATGAGCCTGAAAATCTTCAAATCTTGAAGTCCTTCCCTGAGGACTTGTACTTTGGATTTTCCTTCCTCCTTCTACTACAAGGTTTAGGCTATGCAGCCTGTTCCAGCGAAGTTAAAAGTGGCCAACATCTCTTGTTCCTCTGGGATTATACAGGAAGGTTCTTTTTGATATTCTTTCGTTGTTCATTCTCATTAAGTGTTCTGTCTTTTTTCTTACTATTTTCGCTGATTTTATCTTCAATTTTATATATATTTAATTCTTCTCGTATAGTTTCATTCCTTATTCTATCCGCTCTTGTGCATCCTTTCACATTACGTAAAAACAGCATTTCCGCAGTCCTTATCCTGCTTTTATCCCTTGATTTCATTATCCAATTTTCACTTCCATACAACAACAAAGGAACAGCCATTGTTTTATATAATTTAAGTTTCGTATATTTTCTTGTTTTCCGACCTAAGGTTATTTTTATGGTTCCACAAATAGTCTGAAATTTATTTACTTTATTTTCTATATCTTTATTTTCTCTATAATTTATATCACTTCCTAAATATTGGAAATGTGTTACTTGTTCTATTATTTTGTTATCCAGTACAATTTTTGATCTAATTCCATATTTACCAATAAATGTCATTACTTTTGACTTATTTATTGATATTTTACAATTATATCTATTGGCTATTAATTTAAATTTATATGCTAACATTTGGAGCTCATTTTCAGATTCTGCTAAAAGTACAACATCGTCAGCGAATAATAAAGCATTTA
>JASPKZ010003410.1:107500-257500 GCA_030220185.1 Diploptera punctata | reverse complement strand
TATAACAGTATAGTTATTTAGGTTGGCAACCCCTAAATGTAGGAAGTTGAAGTTTTAATCATGGTCGCCATTGCTGTAAATACGACAAAACACACTATTGTGCAAAACCATATTATTAATTACTATCAATTATTATTAGTTGATATTATCCACAAAACTTTGAAAATAGTTCTTGACACCGAGGACACAGAAATGAGCTTTCAGATATTTTCTAGCACACTGTCAAACTTTATAGAGATACGCAACCCATATTCCATAGAATGTAATGAGCAAATTAAAAAATAGATAAATACTATGTATTACTTACTTACTCACTGGCACTATCGAACCCGTAGGTTCATGGCCGCGCGGACATCAGCTCTCCATACATCCCTATCCTGAGCTAATGCTTTCCAATCATTCCCTGTATAATCTACTTCCCTCAAATCATAGTTAATGTTATTCTCCCACCTCATTCTTGGTCTACCAACTGGGCGTTTTCCCTCTGGCTTTCCTACAAGAAGCTTCCATGCAAGTCTTTTATTCCCCATACGTGCAACATATCCAGCCCATCGCAGTCGACGAGACTTAACTGTTCTTATTATATCTGGCTTCCTATAAAGACCATGTAGTTCATTGTTATGTAGTCTTCTCCATTCACCCGTTTGTTCATCTCTCCTTCATCCAAAAATTCTCCTAAGTACCTTATTCTCAAATACTCGCAATCTCCATTCCTCCCTTAAAGTAAGAGTCCATATTTCGCATCCATATAATATAACTTGTAGAATAATAGTTTTATACATTTTCAGTTTAACGATTTTTGAAAGGAGTTGGGACGTCAAGTGTCTCTGCAATGCATAATAGCACGCATTTCCAGAATTGAGCCTATGTTTAATTTCTCTGTGCATCTCATTCCTATTTGTGATTATTGTTCCTAGGTATTTGAATTCAGCCACTTCCTCAAAATTTCCCTCATTTGTCATTAACTGTCCATTTCCATTATATAATTTATTTCTACGTGTGACCATATATTTAGTTTTATTGATATTTACTTCCAGTCCTAATTTCTTGGTGTTACTCAATAGTGTGTGCGTGTTGTCCTTTAATATCTCCTCGCTATCGGTCAAGAGTACTACATCATCAGCATAAACTAACAGCTTATTAATACCATTGAGTTGTAAGCCTTCCTCATTCTCTAAAGATTTAATGGCATGCTCTAGTACAACATTAAATAGTAGAGGAGATAGTGCATCTCCTTGCTTCAACACATTCTGGATTTCAAAAGTGTCCGAAAACTGTTTGCCTACACGCACCCTATTCTTTGTGCCATTTAGACACATTCGTATAAGTCTAACTAACTTTTTAGGAATTACAAACTCCAACAGGATACTATATAACTTCTCCCTCTTAATTGAATCATATACTTTTTTACTTTTTTTAATTACAAGGTGTAGCATTAAGTAATAATAAAAAAGAAAGTCTATAAAAGGTTGATTTAGGTATAAAACAAATGATTGTAATAAGAAAAAGTATAAAGAACACTAACATATTTTTATTAATAATCACAATTACATAAATATAAATAAGTACCACACAATCACAAATACAATACACATAAGTATAAATATTTTGTATGGTTGTTGAAATTTCAACTTGTCTTTAGTAACATTTCCTGTATTTAAGTATGTAACAAAATAAGGCACAACGACATCTTACAAGGAAAGTTGTATTTCCACTAATCTCACATTCAGTGGCATTAATTTGTTCAAGCAGATGTCGGTGTCAGGAAAATATATATATAAAATAAATTTCTTTTTGCAATTTATAAGAGCAAGACATAAAAATAGTCTTTTTAAAATATTAATGGTAATACTAAGTACATTCATTCCATACTATCCTGCACATACAATTGAGAGAAGAATAGATACTTGAAAATGAAACTATGTTGTATATATAACTGCCAATTAACTTCTTAGACCAAAATAACCTTTCAATACAAAGTGAGATGTCACAATCAAACTGTTTTACCATCCATTGTTATAACTAGGGAGCGGATTTTTATGTTCTAAAAGTTAATATTGCAACATAGTATAGTGATAAAATTAATGTAGTATCCAATCAACTGATTTTTTTAATAATATAACTTATAAAAATGTTTCTTAATAATTTTTGTGTGGAATCTAGCATTATTACATTTATATTACACATTTTACTTTTAAATTAAAAAGAAATAGTATTCTATTTATATTATTTATTTTTTTAATTTAAAAGTATTGTATTGTAAGTCAATGTTTCCCTTTACAGAGATTTTAGGCACTCTCTTCCTACAGGGAAGAATATGAACCATACTAATTTAGTTACACTTGTTTTCATATAGATGTCATTTTGAGTGGTCTGTGGTCAGCGTTCCGCCTCATACTGACATCTAGGAAACCAAGGTAGTACTAGGATGGGAAAATTCGGTAAATTTTGCTTAGATGCCTTTTCATTCAGGCTTAAGGATTTTTTACGAGCCTGAAAATCTTCAGACTCGGAATCCATGGCTTAAAGTCCCTCCCGGAGGACTTGCTCCTTGAATTTTTCCATCCTAAAAAATCCATCAACCCCGGCCGGGTTTGAACCCGCGATCCTTGAGACCAGAGGCAAGGATCATAACCACTAGTCCACTGCGGCCGACAATTTAAAAGTAAGATGTAAAATATAAATGTAATATTGCTAGATCCCACACAAAAATTATTGAGAAACGGTTTTGTAAGTTATATTATTTTTTAAAAAAATCAATTGATTGGATATAAAGACTTATTAAATTAATTTTACCACTATACTGTGTTGCAATCTTAACTTTTATAACATAAAAATCTGCTCCCTAGTTATTACACAATGATGCAGAATTTCCATATTGTATCTATTTAGTGTAGATCTTCATATATATATATATTTTTTTTTTTAATTTTGTCGAATGAAAGTATTTAAGTCAAGTATAATTGAATTGGTCATTGCTAAAAGGACCTATATCCAATACAGCTAATTGACAAGGCCACTCCTACAGTCTCCGGATCAGGAGAAAGCACCACAATGAATGTCTTATGCAGCAATCATGAGGAATTGTACTATCTGAACCTTTTAGTCTCTAGCAGATATGCTAGTTCCGAGTCTGATGGACATTATCAATAGAATATGCCTAAAATAAACCACACTGATGCATGACATGTGACTGTTCCTTTATTTGTGGGCATGTTTGGTTGGATTTCCCCTCTCATACCTCGTCCCACGGAGCACGCCGTAGCATAGTGGTTAAGGTACTGCGCTACAAGCCAGAAGGTCGCGGGTTCAAGTCCCGGTGGGGTCAGGATTTTTAAACTTACCCAAACTTTCTGGCGGCACTATAGCCCTGGGGTTGACTCAGCCTCTAACGGAAATGAGTACCAGACGCTTGTTCTGGGGGTAAAGGCGGCCGTCACGCAGGGCTGGCCACCCGGCTGACATCAAGTGCCGATTGTCTAGAAAAAAGTGGGAGCCTTAACCTCCTACTACCCCAAGGGCCTCCTGAGGCCTGTCGTGGGATCACAAAAAACAAAAAATACCTCGTCCCACATTTTTATTCATTTCATCTGTGGACGGTAGGAGGCCCTCTATCCTAGAGTAAGCAATTTTAGTAAGAATTTTAGTAAGAAACTAAGAATGAAGCCCTCAGGGGTCCTCATCTAGGGGATATGTGGATGGCGACCACAAGGTGCCCAAGCTGTGCAAAACATTTCTTCCACTTACTTGTGTTTTGCACTCTTTTAACTTTACTATCTAACCTCTCTTGGTTAACTCTTGTTTTTTCGACCCCGACGCTATTAGGGCATCCGAGGGCTAGGGAGTCCTTCCTTTCTTCCATTTCTTCTTTCCTTTATTTTCTTTTCTTCTCCAGAAAGCCTGACCAGAGGCTATAAGATGGCAGCCCCATCACTGGTCTTACCTTCCTTTGGCCAGCAACCAATCGAAGGGACTATTATTATGCTTTCAAGTCTTATATGAGAATTTCCCATAAGGGAAAATTTTCTATAGGATCGTAACAGGCCTTGGCCTAATACTTGAAAGGAAGAAGAAGAAGAAGAACTAAGAATGAAATGCCCAACTGTGGCTCTGTATGTAGGCTGGAGGAAGGTCCTTTAAGCGCAGAATCTGTATCTATGTGTAAGAATGTTTTTCTTTTTTGTTGTCTTTTGACATTCCTGGTGTTCTCTCCTGGCATGGCGTACTTGTAACCCACTTCTGAGGTTGATGCGCCTGGAAGGTGGGGTTACATTGCCCTGTTGATATGATGGGTGATGATGATGATGATGATAGTGGTGCACCAGGAGAGTCCCTGATCCTAAGCTTAATCTATGATGATTGTGATGGTCATATGATTTCGGGGAACATTTGGGCCTTAAAGTTTTCCTGAGCATTTGTCTTACAGGTGAGGAAAAGCCCCGATAAAAACCTTACGCAGAAAAACTGTCCTGACTGGGGATCGAATGCGGGCCCGCTGCGTGACAAGGCAGCACGCTACCTCGAGACCACATGTGTAAGAATGTTGAATCTGTAGTTAACTCATTTTTGCAAAAAATTGGAGAAAGGGCTTCAGCAATGACGGATTCAATTATAGAAATATATTCAGTGGTGCACAAGTGTATCACTGTTTGTATTCCATGTGACAAATCTAATTATGTAAAATGTAATTTTTATTATTCATATAATGATTGCAATATTATGTGTTTTTTATTTATATTAATTTTTAACACCAGATAATAGACATATATATATATTTTTTTTTTTTTAATTTCAGATACAGCTGTATCCTTGCTAGGTGTTATATATACTATCAGATCTGGTAAGCAAATAATTAAGAAAAAATTGTAATTATCAATCTGAATAATGTATTCACATAGACTTTCACGGCCTCATGACCACGGCCTACAGCCCGAAAATCTTCTTCAAGATCATCATAATCTGAATAATCTTTATTTAATGTACTTATCAAATCCTGGATGAGTAATTTCATGTTGATGATTTGTTTACATGTTTTCAAATGTTTGAATATCCTAAAGCACTGGGTTCTGACCAATATATGGGTTTGGTGGATCACAAATTCTCCTAATGTGATAAAAGCCACACAAAATTATTATACTGCATTATTTTTTTTTTGTTTTTGATATTTTCTTTTCAATTTGATTTCTTTACAATTCTAAGGTACTGCCTTGAGTACAGGACAGGTTGTTGTTTCTTCCCCTCTTTGGCACACTTGACTGACTCTCTTGAACCCATCATACACCAGCTTATGCAAAAATTGCAAACCCAACCATTATGTTAGTTCAGAAAGTAAATTTTAACATTTGCTCAATTAAAGTAATTTTTTTAATAACATATGAAATTTAAGTAAAATTTTATCACCTCACCTCATATTTTTCTTCTTCTTCTTAGACTGGTTTTGGAACTTTCTTCTTCAGTATCTTCACAGCCGTAGTTTTGTCATCTTGTAGAACCACCTCCTGCCCCCTCCGTTGGTAGACTGATTTTGAAATCAAATAATTTTCTCTGGAATTTTCAAAGTTCATTGATTTCTCCTTTCCATTTTTTGAATGTATTTTTTTCCCCCAAACTGAGTTCTTTGTGTTTATGTACCATATTTTATGGACTGTAAGATGCACTTTTTTCTTCGAAAAATTGCCTATTCAGTTGCGTCTTATACTCGAAATTAATATAAAAATGTCCAGTGGTTAACAGTCTTAAAAATGGCCATATATTTGATGCTGCAGGAAACCTTACTCAATCTGGCAACATTGAATTCAACTGGCAGCAGCAGTGCACCGATGCAATGAACAAGCTAGCTCACACTGTCTCCCTCCCACCCTGCCATCACAAACCCAGAACACTGTCTAGCCTACAATGTGTCAATGCAGTCTATGATGCCAGTGAACTTGAACAAACGAATGATGGATGAAACCCAACATGAATTCATAATGAAGGGAGCTTTAAAACAAAATACAACCAAGCAAGCATGTCAGTGGATAACAAGTCGTGGTTTAGAGTGAGAGAAGACATTATTGTTAAATATTTCCATAAGTACGGCATAAGTACACTCGCGATGGCAGTGAAGACCATCTTATATATGAAAATGACAACAATGGCGACAAATAGGAAGAAGAAAAAGAAAGTTCAGATGATTTTGAGGGATTTTAAAGATCAGAATGGTTTTATAAACAAAGATTTTTTTATTCTGGCTTTGCAATCTAATAATAAAAGTTGTAAAAATGTTTTTTTAAATTGCTTGAAAATTAAAGTGCGTCTTATAGTCCATAGTGTCTTATTGTCCATAAAATACGGTATTTGTTATAATAATTTAGCCTTTCTATCAATAAGATTTTTTTCTGAGCCCATGCATGGTCAGAAAAACATCTTATAGATAGAAATGCTAAATTATTAAAACAAATAAAAAAGCCAAAGAACTCAAGGTTTGGGAAAAAATCTACATTAAAAAAATGGAAAGGAGAGATTAATGAACTTTGAAATTCCCGGGGAAAATTATTTGATTTGGAGGTTCTTCAGTCTGCCAACAGAAGGGCCAGACAAGATGACAAAAAACGGTCGGGAAAATACTGAAGAAAAAGTTCCGAAACCGGTCTAAGAAGAAGAAGAATATGAGGTGGGGTGACAAAATTTTATGTAAATAAATATCATCTCATAGTGTTAATTTATAAAAAAAGTGATATTTTACAATATTTACTTTTTCATCAGAGATTAGAATGTACTAATTTAACTTAAGGATTTTGTGAAGTTTAATATCCTTCAAGGTGGGTTCCTGACTTAAAAAGGTTGAGAAAAACTGTCGTAAAAGATGTAAAATTATTAAAAATAGTGAGGAAGAGGGGGTTCCTAAGAAACAGGTATATTGTTTTGGAAAATTAATCACTTTAAAATAATTCAAAATAAAATGGAATATGAACAATATCACAATGACTATTTAACTCATAGACCAATAATTTTGCCTCTTCCTGTTTGTAATGAGAGATATCCCTGCAAATTAACTTCTTTGACAAAGATATCAATTCAGCAGTGTACAATCGATATGGTACAGCAAGAAATACCGAAAGAAAACAATTTAAAAAATTACCAAAAAAAAAAAAGGCTAGTTCTGTTGCTCTAAAAATGTATTAAATGTTGTATAATGAATCTACATTATTGTTAATAATTATTTCTCATACAATATTCTGTTACTGATTTTTCCCAAGCCCAATGAGATTTAATGTTAAATATATGCTATTTATAACTATACAGCCGGCTTAGAAATCGCCTGGAAGTAAGATCGGAATATATAATCTCATATTTGGTAAATATTAAAGATTATTATTATTTTTAGCTTCTGATACTTTATTATTTGCTAAATAGTTACTCCAATTCCAATGCAAGGTTGAGTTTTTCATTAGACAAAATCACTCACGATTTTGTCACTCATGATTTTTTCAGAAAAACACAACCTGTTGTTAGATTACTGTTGATAAAAATCATCAAACGAAACTGAGCTTAACTTAAAGAAAGATTATGTGGTGATATTTCTCCTCACTGCTTCCTTATATGAATTATTGTATACTTCATCTGTTAGAATGTATTTTGCTCTTTATGGAAGTATTTTAACAATAAAAGATCTCCATCATGGATAAATTTCAATGGAGTTTTTTGATAAAATCATGAAAGGGAAAACTTATATTCTCCCATCCCAGAATTTTGAGTCCTGGATTCCTATTAACTTCACTTTCTCATTCATGAAACAGCACATGAAGATGCACACTAGACAAAAATCTAAATTTATTTCTAAATGGTTGAAATCTCTATAAAGTATTATGTTACTTTAAGACATACTGAAAATTTTAATTGGCTCATGAAAATTACATATCATAAGCAAAATTTTAAGTTGTGTTAAAATCAATGTAATGTTAATAACACTTCTTTTACAATTATTGTTGGAAATATAATATCTTAAAGCAAAGTACAAAGCAAATTTTACTTAATATATTTTCTCTTATACAAAGTATTTCAGCAGCACTTATAATGGAGAAATTGTATACTATAAATTTAATAAACAAAAAATAACATTCTATTGTAGTATTGCCATATTAAAAAAAAAGACAAAGTTATAAAAGAGTATGGAATGTACACCCTTAGACAAAAAAAATGAGTCATCTCTTCATTCTGTCAACTGATCGGGGAACTTTGTGAGCACTCGCAGAAGCCTTATTCACATTAACACGTTTTCAGTAATTGTACTGTGTTGTTTGAGTGCACACTCAAGTAACATAAAACAGAGAGCTTGCCTTTGTGTGTTTCCGTGGTCGAGAGGTTTAACACACAACATCTGCATTTGTAACCTCACAGGTTCGATTCCAGTTCTACTTTTTTTTTTTTACTGAATGTTAGGATAGCATTTCGCCTGTATTATAGTTTCATATTTAATTTTATATTTGAGTTTTATGGCTTTAATGCACACACAAAACACATAAATGAAAACCTTCTAATAATTAAATGAAGAAAGAAAATAATATCTTCTAAAATGAAAACTTTAACAAAATTAATATCAGGTGTATGAACCCTCAGCATCTATTACCGCCCTCAATCTGCGGGGCATTGATGCAATCAAATTTCTACAGTTACGTGGACTTTCAGCTAGAGCATCCCAGACATCCTGAATTTTTGCCCATAAGCCCTTTCGTGCATCTGCAGGCCAAATAGAGTTCATCTCAATTTTCATCTTAGCCCACACATTTTTGATTGGATTCAAATCTGGAGAACAGGGAGGCCAATCTATCACTCTAATGTCCTGCCTCTCTGAGAACCAGTTTGAAACTGCTCGACAAGCGTGGACAGGATGATTATCCTGTACGAAATCAATAATTCCATCAGGATATGTCATCCTCACAGATGGAATCAAGATATTCTCTAGTATAGCCATCCAGCTTCCACAATACACCCAGACCGTCCCGTGATATCCAGCCTCAACACAACACAGATACGCGACCATGATGAAATTGTCTAGCCATGTATTCTGTATCATATTGAGACTCCTTTGGACAATAGACAATCACTTTGCCGTCATGAGTAGAAGAAAATGTCACCTCGTCTGAGAATAGTATATTATTCTAATTACGGTTGGCATTTTGCTCTGCAAAAGCAAGCCAAAACAATCTGGATTGTCTGTCAGGTGTTCCTTCTTTGCTGCTATCCATGCAAAAAGTCCTGCATCATTTAAATGCCACAGAGCTGTCCGAGCTGATCCAGGGAATTGAGAATTTACTTTAATTTGAGAAGCAGTTTGGAAGGGGGTTCCTATGGGCTTCTGCAATTAAAGCTTCATTCTCTTGGGGAGTGGAAACACGTCTTCTTCCTAAAACAACACGACGGTTTTCAATCCCTTCCCTGGATAATCTCACCCACCTCTGAGCTGTAGATGCAGGGACTCTCAAACGCCTTCCAGCCTCACGAGCAGAAAAACCTGCAACGTTTACCAGTGCAAGGAGAGATTGCCTTGTGCCTACATCCTTGTGTGTGCGCTGAGCCATGGTAAAACTCGATATGATTAATTATAAACAAACTTGTTAGAGTCTGTTGCTTTTGCGCAGAACGTGTGTGCATCAGTCTATTAAAATCAATACATTGACATCACCTAGAACAAACCCTGAATGTGGTAAAATAATTGTTACAATAACGACATTAACATTGATTTAGTTCAATTGTCAAAATAAAATTATTTAATTCATGAAACATTTTAATACAAATATCACGAAAAAAACTACATAATTGAGGATGCGAACCTGCGACTTTCATTAACAGAAACAGTGACTGCATGCTTTACCGCTGACCTAACAGGGCACGTAGGAGTATCTTCACTCAGTTCATGCCACATAACGCAGTAGCTCAGGGCCTGCACAATTATGACTAGTTTACTAGTGTGAACCCAGCGCTGTGCTGAGTAGGACTTAGAAGAAATATGCGTTCAAGAGATGACTCATTTTTTTGTCTAAGGGTGTACATGATTATCCATCCAGGTTTTGAAAAGAAAGACTAATAACTTTTTGATAGTGTATCTGAGCTTATATCAATCTGGATGAGTAAATGAATGTTAATAGTGAGTGGAGACTATATTTTTAACAACTCACCTCATACAAATTCAAATTTCTTTGAGACCATTGGTTTCAGACGACTTTTCGTCCCTCTTCAGGCATGACTGATATTTGAATTTGTATTAGGTGAGTTGTTAAAAATATGTTCTCCTCTCACTATTAATGATATAACCTCATAATGTTTACTTCCCACCATTAATATAAATACAAATGAATGGTTATTTCAAATTTCAAAGTTCTAGAATTTCTTATTATATTATTAGGCCCCATATTGTCTTTATGTATTGTTAATATTCTATCAGAATATAATGCAATACCTTATGTCCAGATACCGATTCCGATTGAGGGTCTTTCCACTTTTCAGCGGTTGCCCTTCTACCAGCTGGCTGCTGGCCCTTCACATCCACATGTGTCAATCACAGAGGTAGATGATCAACAGCCAGTGTAGGGGTGACAAGTGGTTAGCATGTCAAGTCCCCCAGCCGTTATAGCTGGTTCCTCAACCTGGAGCTGCTACTTATTATAGCTACCCAATTGCCTCACGATGCTGGGTGGGCACCGGTCCCATACTGGCCGAAATACCATGAGAAAATTTCTTCCCCCATGGAGACTCGAACCAGCGCAAGTCCCGTAGCTCTGCGCCAAGGCTTCCTACCTTAACCGCTCGGCTATGGTGCGAGAACTATGTCCAGATACAAAGTTTTTTTAATCTCAAGATATAAATTGAAAAAACAACATTGAGCATAAGGTTTTTGAAGAAAATTTCCATTACAAGGGAGGGGGAAGTTACTAATTCTCAAAAGGAACAATTAATTAAATATTAAATTATATTTATAGGTAAAATCCTTTATGTATGGTATTGAATTTAAAAAAATATTTAATATAAACACTATTATTTTATATTATTTGGATATTTATATATTCATTAATATTGTATAGGCCTCAGTGGTCTAGTGGTTATGTTCCTTGCCTCTGGTCCCAAGGGCCGCAGGTTGAAATATAGCCGGGGTCAATGGATTTTTAGGATGGAAAAATCCATGGAACAAGATTTCTGGGAGTGACTTTAAGATGTGGGTCCTGAGTCTGAAGATTTTCAGGTTAGTAAAAGAACCTGAAGCCTAAATTAGTGCCTCTGAAGGAAAGTTAATGTAACTTCCCCATCCAAGTAATACCTTAGTTGCCTACTAGATGTCTTATTCAGGCTATTTGCTAACCACATGTCACTCACTGACATTTATAGGGAAATAATCATAACTAAAATTAGCTAAGTTAAGAAAGTCCTGCTAGGGGAGCACCCATGTCTCCATGAGGGACTTATGGGTTATATACATAAACAAAATTAATATTATGATAATAAGAGGAATATTTTTATAAAAAAGTAATTAGATATTTCTTAAATTGGAAAGTAAACATGATATTAAATATCAGCATCCAATTACAATTTTTAATTTTCCTATAAACTCTTATGTCCAGAATCATGTCTGATGAAACTTCATACAGAATCATTAGAAATCAATGTACCATATCTGATAGTATTTCTAGAAAAATTAGCAAGAATATTAGATAGCTATTACAACTTGATCTGGATTATAAAATTTAGGCCAGTATTCAAGAACCAAGTTTTCTAGGCCATGCGATCTCCGTCTTCCGTAAGCTGAGGCTCTCATCTTTCAATTGTTCCCAGAATTTTTTTAAAATAAATATCTTGTTATCACATGTTATTGAATAGAGTGAGCCAATTAGAGTAGATTCTGCTTGAGCCACATAATTACCAATGGAGAGACGGGCTGATAATCACTCTTCGCAGAAAGTCTGGTTCCTGAATACCGGCCTTAAACATGGATAAATTAAAATACCATTTATAAAGTTTCAAATTACTGTTGTTTTCTTTTCTCTTCTGAACAATTGTAGTCAGGCATTTTACTTCATTCTATCATTTTCATCTTCTTAGATTTACACATCACATTCTACAGAAGTTTTATAAGTTAAAAGCTTAATTTTATCATTACACACAAACTGTCATAATCAACATTTACATATACATCCCTGTCAGAACCCTCTTCAATATGAGGGTGAGATCATGGCCATCCCTCTTATCACCATTAATTAATTATCCCTTAAGTAAATCATAGGATTAAAAAAGCATTTCATAAAATACTACAGAACATTATAAGACATTCTTCAAAGTAAAAATAAATTAACTGCAAATTAAAATAATATGAGATAAAGTATAATGCTAAATAATTTCAAACACTAAAAATCCTATAACTACAGAAAAACTTACCGGTAATTGTTTTCATAATTAAGTAAAGTAAAGTGATCCCACTACAGGCCTCAAGAGGCCCTTGGGGTAGTGGGAGGTTAAGGCTCCCACTTTTTCTAGACAATCGGCACTTGATGTCAGCTGGGTTGTCAGCCCTGCGTGACGGCCGCCTTTACCCCCAGAACAAGCATCTGATACTCATTTTCGTTAGAGGCTGAGTCGGCCCAGGGCCATAGTGCTGCCTGAAGGTTTGGGTCAGTTTAAAAATCCTGATCCCACTGGTACTCGAACTCTCGACCTTATGGCTTGTAGCACAGTGCCTTAACCACTACACTACGGTGTGCCCCCGTTTTCATAATTATTTTTAATTATTTCTATAAAGATAATTATATTATTTTAACTTATGGTATATTAAACAGACCTGCAGAACTTGGTTAAGACTTTGACTAATAACAATTCACATGTTCAATATTTAATTTTAGGAAGTTATATTTTGAGGTTTTTTAATTATATTATTTTTGGTCTGGACATCTTACCTCAATATTAATGTTGATTTGTTCTTGGACATGTTTCAAAACAATTCTGTTTTATCTTCAGCTTTCCCAGACTGGTTTTATTTATGTTGCATTATGTTGCACCACCTGGATGTCGATGTCAGCTCCATCCTGTGGTTGGCCAAAGAACCTCCAAACAAGGTCACCCTCCAATGGAACAAATCAACATTAATATTGAGGTAAGATGTCCAGACCAAAAATAATATAATCACATGTTCAAACTGAATATATAATCATAAAAACAGAATAAACTTACTAGCTTGTTAAACTTATGGACAGATATATATTAAGAACTCATTCGATCACAGTACAAAAAAAAAGTTTTGTTTTTTTAAACCCATTCTAAATTTATTAAAATATATTTTAAGACACAAAGAATTTTATTTTGCTTTTCCTTCACTCAATTTATCTGATTTTCTCATTGTCTACTGTCTCATAAACTGATTAATGTAATCAGCATTCTAAATACTGTTTGGTTCTAACTGCCTTCATGTTAACTAGAACTAACATTTTTACACAAAACTCATGACAAAATAGTGAAGCCATTTGTTACTTGCTGTATTAAAGGATCTCAATGGTTTATATCTGCTTCCAGAGGCAATTATATTGCATTTAACACAATATTTTATGCAACAAATATTACATCATATTTTAAACTAAAAATCAAAATGTACATTTCTGTGAGGGAATGGATTTTAGAAGCCTAAATAAAATATGTTAACAAAATTAAACCTCATTTTCAATATGTGTATAGGGCCATTCAGAAAGAAGGAACAGACTTCAAATATTTATTTCTTCCAAACTACAAAAAATAAAAACACAATTCCAACGTTCCTGGAAAGAGAAAAGTTCAAATTTTACCATTTTATGCATTCGATATGAGCAGCATGTGTTACACAACAAATATCAAAACGGTGTCTCATTTCTCGCCACACACGAATCAGCTGATCTCTAGTTATCGAATTCACAGCTTAAACAATTCGATGCCGCAGATTTTCAAGAGTGTCAGGCCTAGGGGGATAAAACACAGTCTTTTACGTAACCCCACAGATAAAAATCACACAGGATTAGGTCTGGTGACCTGGGAGGCCACCGGTAATGAAGTTGATCTTCTGCTCCTCCTCTTCCAATCCAATGTCCTGCTGTGTTGCCACTTTAATACAAACAATAAACATGACAAGCAACAGCGCCAATGAGGCTGTGATAGGAACTTCAAACTTTTCTCTTTCAAGGAACGTTGGAATTGTGTTTCTATTTTTTGTAGTTTTGAAGAAATAAATGTTTGAAATCTGTTCCTTCTTCCTGAATAGCCTTATATTAAGATGTGTCTGGGAGTCATATAAAAGAATAATCTGGTCGGTTTGTTTTTGTTTAAATTAAAGTTGGCTAGGTTGATCACAAGTGGCATTGTGTACAAACATGTCACAGTGGAGTTTAGTAGTATAGAGAAATATTATTGGGTCTTGCAGTTTGTTAAAAATGGATGTGCTATGCAGTATATTTAAATGTGGACATGCTTAAACAATACTAACTTATTTATAGAGGCTACAGTCTCTGGCATAACCTGTTGTGATAAGCTTAAATTGTGATGAATGCTTCAAAACAATGATTCCAATGATTTTTTGAGAGTGTAAAGAACATAAATAAACAAGAATTATTTTTTTTTAAATATTGAACCAAATGAATCATACATACTCCTTACTCTGAAAAAAGTTCTTAATATTATTAGTAATATTCTACCTAAAGGATTTTATTTTGAACACATTTAGTTTGTATTCTTCCCTTAATGTAACTGACAATGTTTTACACCCAAGAGTACCGGTACCATCACATGTAAGATTGTTGTTTTATGTTTTTTTAATCTTTAGATTATTAGATAAAAGGCAAGAAGATAGCAGACTTTAAATCAGTATTACTAATTAAGGCACCTGCAGCTCACTTATTTGTTTAATTAAAGACTAATGTTACTAGCAAAAGTTTTAAAAATGCAAGCTATAGATAAATACATGCAGGAGAACTTATTGTAAATTTAATCAAGAATAGGAACTGTTATTTTTGTATAAAGAAAGTGGTGGAGATATTTAATGAGAATAGTCGTTTCCATGTTATAAATATGAGCTACATTTTTGTTTTAAATGTATTACTTCTCACTGAAAGACAAATTATATTTGGCAAATTATATTTGGCAAATTATATTTGACTTTGGCATGTGGGGATTGTACAAAAGACAAAAATCTCTGTTTAAATTGAGATGCAGACTGATGGTGTATAAAACCAGTGACCTTGGGTTCAAATCACAGTTTAGGCATAAATTTTTCTCTTCATATAATGTAATGAGCTAGGTTGACTGTCCATAATTTGAGAATAGTGTTGAAACTTGCTTCTGCAATTAGTCTCACCCCAAATATAATGCAAACTGGAAATATATAAATGGATGTTAGATGCAGTGTGAAGTGAAAAGCATTTATGTTATAATGCATTATTCTATATTTGTGAACAAATTGTATGTTATAATTTATTACTTATTATTTTTGTTAAACTACGTAGAAAAGAAGTAAAAGTTGGTCACGTTCTGTCAACTTTTGTACACCGGTAATTTCATCTCCATTGTCAGTTACACCTTCTCTTGTTGTCATCCTAACGTTCAGCACCTAGTGCCTATTATGGTCATATAAATACATTTGTATTGCTTATAACTTTCCTACTTTATGTCAGAAATTTACAGTGCAATTAGTTGTCATAGATAAAATAGCCATCTACTCAAAGTCCTACTTACAGTATGGTAGTAAATTAGTTAAATGCAAACAGGAAAGTAAGATATATATATATATATATATATATACTGTTTTCTCCAAGCTTATCTGTTGGTACTTTAGAAATGTTTAATAAACAAAGGAAAATTATTTTATATTATATAAAAGCCTCTATGAAACAGGTATATTTAATTCGGCATCTATACAGGATATATCATAAGTGATAGCACAATTGGAAACAGTAGATAGTACATTATCATAGAACCAAAACAAGACTCTGTAAATGTGTTTCTGAAAACGAACCATTTGTGAATAATTGGCAAAATATATGGTTACGATTACCACTTACTACATTGTTTGTAAACATCCTTGGTCACTAGAAGCTGGTTTGCTTCATGTTTACACTGCCAACAGGACTATTCAGCATACAGTATGAAAAGGTATCTGTAGGCAATTCAGATGTGCTGTAGTAGTCATCATGGAACCACCTTACAGCAATGAAGAGTATTTAGCTAATGGCAATGCATGGAAGGCCGTATACTTGTACTCTGGTTGAAGGCACCCCAAAAGTCATACATTTACAAGGGTACATCAGTGCCTGAGTGAAAATGGAGTTTTGTATATGATAGGAGAGCAGGTAGGCTGCAAATATTATGCCTGAAGTTGAGGATATGGTGTTGGAAGCAGCAGAATAGTCTCCAGGAATGTTGACGAGAAGAAATGTCACACAAGTGCGTGGACCAAACCACAGTGGTGTATGAAGATTTAACATAACAATTCGCTGTATCCTTACCACCTCCAATGGATACAATGTCTCAGTGCTCCAGACTTCGTTCCTAGAGTGAATATTAGTCAATGGATGCAACAACAGACTGAAGCCAATCCACATTTTACACAAGTACCATTTTATTTATCTACAAATTGGGATTTATTAGTCATTCAAAATATCTCTGCAGGCAGATGTATTGTGAAGCACTGCTTGTTGCTACATATGGCGTAATATAAGGCAGTGTACAGTGGGCAAAAAATCACAGTTGCCTTTTAGTAGCACTTGTAACCACATCGTTCGGTCTAGAACAGTGATTTCGTGTCGATACAACAATTTGTATTATAGACCTACATTTGTATTGTATAAGTATGGAGACGCCTAAAAGTCTCCAAGAAAAGGGATTAATTCACAAGACAGAAAGATAATTTGCATATTGCAATGTGCACTGCTAACAAACATTCTATTAGACCTGCACTTTCAACATCCCGTGTCCCATTTCCCTCTGCTCATCATAGTTAGCAGTGTCACATGTTCTATTCCTGCATAAACACAACTGCAACACCCTCCGTTAACAACTGTGCTTACTCCTTAAATGGGTAATACTCAAGATGACACTTTTAATTATTATAATATCCATATGCTGTTCATGATAACATTTCTCTTTGAACATTTCAGTAGATATTAGGGGATCGTCTCATTGGGCCACACATTCTTCCAAGAAAAGTCAATGGATAGAGCTATCTTCGATTTCTGCAATATCATCTTCCAGGATTGCTCGAAGAAATGTTCCCCTTCAGCAAGGTCAGAGTATGTGGTACATCCATGATGATGCACCAGCATATTTTGTGCTACTCTGAGATGAAATCTAATGTACAGATATGACCAAAGATGGATAGGTCAAGGTGGGCTTGTATCTTGACCTCCAAGATCACTCAATTTAAATCCTTTGGATTTTTATATCTGAGATCTCCTCAAAAGCATTAGTGCACAGCACTCCCATTGACACAATTGATGAACTGGAGCAGAAAATTGTAGGCCTACAATCTTACCAAGAATTCTAATAGTATCCAGGAGTGTTCAAAACTCAATGCAGAAATCAGTACTGTCTTGGATCCACATTCAACATCTCTTTTTTAACAATGATTGCATTGCACAGTGTACTACATTATTATTCCTTGTTACATTCAATAACAAAGGAATTTCTTCACTGTGAAAAGCAACTGATGTCTAGCAAGATGAACAATAATATTTAAGTATTTAATCAAAATTACAGTGGGAAGTAACTGTATGAGTTGGAATTTGACTGAAGATGAAGGCAAAGGCCTTTGAAACCAGTATTGTGAAAACATGGAAATTTATGAGGTGAAATGTAAAATAATTTTTTTCCAACTCAATTATAGATAGTAGTTTAATATGTTACTAGGACTATGACATCTATGTTTATGAAGTGAAAGTATTTGATATACTTCTGTACAAACAATGTAGTCAGTTGCAGATCATAAATATACATTCACTAATTACTCACAAACAGTTAATTTGCAGACCCATCTTTTACTGAGATTTTGTTGCTTCTATTATAATGTATTTTCTACTGTATCCATTTGCATTATCACTTATAATACATCCTGTATAATTAATAAAAATTCTCGACTGTTTATGGCATAATGAAAATCTTCAGGCCCGAACTGACCATATTGTATTAATGGGATGGATGATTCAAGTACAAAAATGTCTACCCCTCAGTTAGCTCTGTCACTCTGATATTTTATTTATATTTAAGATATGCTTATACTAGCAGAGCATTGTTAACAGTATTCAATATAGCCTTATTGGTACAGGTATTTGTACTTCTCAACTTATTACATGTCAAGAAGCAAATAAATATTAACAGAGTTCGTAAATTAATGAGTCATTTTTACATCTTACCTCATATTTCAAGTTTCTTTAAACACGGGAACTAGTTTTCAAGAGAAACATCTCTCTCATTTCCAACCGACATTATGACTACCGGCTTTTCATTGGAATCTCCATCAATAACATTGCCATCTGGTGTTTATTTGATGAACTTCGAGATGATCAACACCAGATGGCAATGTTATTGATGGAGATTCCAACAAAAAGCCAGTAGTCATAATGTCGGTTGAAAATGAGAGAAATGTTTCTCTTAAAAACTAGTTCCCATGTTTACAGAAACATGAAATATGACGTAAGATGTAAAAATGACGCATTAATTTACGAATTAAGAATCTCATAATGTTATTTCCCATATTTAACTATGAATTAACAGAATTAATAGATTGGAAATTTGTATTTTAGTACCGTATCATTATTAAGTCTCATAGACTGTGATGGGCAGGACATGTGGCACAAATTGGGAATGAAAATCCTTGTAGGAAATGCAGAGGAAAAGTGCCCAGTAGGTAGGCCAAGAGAGAGGTGGAAGAAAAGCATTAACCATGTTTTGAGGGAAATAAATTATATAGGATATTATTGGGAAACATTAGCTCAGGAGTGGGATGTATGGAGAGCTCATGTCATGAACCTATGAGTTCGATAGTGCCAGTGAGTTAGTTACATATAGTTCTATAGTTGGTTCTTTATTCAAACTGGTAGGGCAGATTGCCCTGAGCATGGGACATGTAAGATCTATTGTATTATGCCATATATTATGGATGAATGGAATGAAAGTCTGTTCTACAGTTTTATGTAAGTTGTAGGTCATCTTCTGGGTCTGGCACAATAGGTTCTCATGTCATGACCTGAACCACAATTTTTGGGTTGGTCCCATTGCTGCAGTTGGACTTCAACTCTCCCGTTGGCCCCTTCTGCCCTTTTCATTGCTCAGGCTCAGAGTCATGAGCTAGGACCTTGTTGGGTACCCATCTAGATCCCTGCAACCACATATATTCAACACCTGTGGATTGCCAACCAAATCATTTCTCCTAATATGAGTTGAGGTAAAGGATGATACGAAATGAATGAATGAATATCGAATAAAATTGCATAAAGGGGAGGAAGGGGGAATGGAGAATGTTAGTAGAATGAAATTAAAAAATTGGACAACCTCAACAAAACCCTGAAAAATCGTGATGTGGCCCACACCATTACCCCTTTGGAAACTCTAGGATTTGAACCAGGGATCCCAGTCAAGGAAGCCACACCTGCTAGCCACGTGTATGCTGAGATGGCTTCGGTACCATATAAGTAATACTGCATATTAATAAACAAACTCAACCTCTGGAATGGGGATACGAGTCTGGATGAGGAAAATTAATCATCTTCTTCCATACAAGTATAAGGACTGATAACCTGTTAGGATCTCAAGGCTGGATTTTGAATTCATCTCTTCTTCAGACAGCCCATACATCTATTTCCCTGTTGGAGGTAATGAAGCATGGCTTTTGGGATTTTATTCTTGATATGAGTTTTCCAATTGTATTGGTACTTGTTTATAAAACTGATTCTAACTGAAGTTCTTGCAGAACTTCTTTATTCCTTTTGTGATCCCATTGGGAGTAACCTGCTATCAATTCTAATTAACTTTATCATGCTATGATATGATGGATGTCATTTCTCATTGTCCATGCCTCACTTCCATAACATGGTACTGGTCTTGTTGATGTTTTACGTAGGGATATTATTGTGTACCTTTGTACTATGGAAGGTTTCATAATTTTGTCAATTATTTCCATTGTTTTATTGCACTTGTGGATTTCATCAATGATATCTAATTCATAAAACAAAAGACAATTTGTACCTTAGGTAAGAAAACTCATTTACTCTTTCTTAATATTTAAAGGAAGTGACACTGAGGCTTATTTTAATTAATAAATAGATAGATTTTAACAACTCGCTGCATAATTATATAGTTTCAATATGCTATGTATTATTATCAAATGCATAGCATATTGAAACTATAAATGGAATTGATAATACTATGTAGTATATCAAAACTATAGTCTTCAAGAAATCTACTATTATGAGGTGAGTCATAAAAATCTAACTATTTATTAACTCATTTTCTCATTCACACACTTTATTCTTAAAACAAATTTTAGTTAAGACAGGGTATTTCCCATGAAAGGCCATCACTTTTATTTTTTTATATTGATCTCCACATTATATTTTTTCACCTACCATGTTTAAATTATGTACTGAATATTGAAAATCATTTTCATTAGTTGCTACAAGAGCTAAATCACGAACTAAAGTTGTGCATCATTTTCGACTTGCAGTCAATATGATTGCAGGACATTTATTATTGACCCTTCTAGGCAATACTGGTCCTTCCCGGGTGTAAATTTTGATTAATTTAGATAGATCCATGATGTAATTGACTCTGAAAAACATATATTTTTAAAAACAAATGTTTGACATATCTGGCCATATATATTTTTTCTTTTTTTTTATGTTGTATCAATTGTCAATTACAAAATTTTAGTAATATTTATCTATTTGCTTCCTTAATTTGTATGGATGCCTTTTGAGAAAGCATTCTAATAATTCTAAAACAACTTATAACAAAGAAAATATAAGCAATTTTAACAATTGCAATAGAATTTTTTGATTTAATATTTTAAGGAAGTGACACTATGAGGTTTATTTTATATAATACATGACTCGCCTCATAGCTAAGGATATTGTAATTTCTTGAAGACCCAGGGTTTCGACACACTATGTGTCATTATCAATTCTTTCTAACTTAGTCTGGGTCTTCAAGAAACTACAAATATAAGGTGTATTTTCTAACTCATATTATTTAGAAAAAAATGTTAATCCAATAAAAAAATAACACAACAAATAAAATACCAGAGTGACTTACATATTTCCTTCAACTGGGTGGTAAAACTGGAAGGTATTACGATATTTCCAGCAATTAAAGAGCTAAAAAATATTGTTTTTAAACTTTTTCTGTGATCATCACCAACTCACCACCAGTTGGTGGTGCTCCATTCTCTGTCCTTTCAACTGGAGGTTTCTTTTGTCCAATATATGTGATGTTTGTGCGAAAGTATTGCTCAATCTCAATTAGTTTCTTTCCATGTGTTTCTGGAAGGAATACGGCTACAAAAATGACTCCTCCTAGTGCCATAGCTGCATAGAACCACTGAATTGCATGAGGACCTCCAAGCATGTCTCTTAGACCACGATAAGACTGAATAGAAAGGAACATCAAGATGTGAGCTAAGGATATTGTAATCCCATGAGCTAAGCCTCGGATTTCTGTGGGGAAGAGTTCTGCAGTCATGGTCCATGGTATACTGAGGAGCCCGATCATACTGGAGCACACATACAGTAGAACGCAAACCACAGGCAGCCAGCCCAGTCCTTCTCCACCTGAGAAAAGAGACTTCATTAACAATCAGTTATACACACAACTTTCCAAATTGTTGTGTTCATTGCATGGTAGCCTGCAGTCATTGTGAGATATCAAGCAAAAGGATTATGAGTATTTGAAAATAAAAAGCTTAGAACATTTTTTAGACCACTGGGAGATAAACAGACAAGGAGAAAACTACATAACAAGCTACATGATCTATATGGAGGACTAGATATTATAAGAACAGTTAAGTGTCATAAACTGTGGTGGGCAGGACATGTGGCATAAACAGGCAATGAAAGAGAGACATATAATAAATAAGGTTAGTCTGTTATATCTTTCCTCATTAAAAGTTGAGTTCTTTTGGACATGTTTCAATATGCCTGCTTATCATCTTCAGCTTGTCCAGACTGTTGAATTTTATGTTGTCAGACCTGAACATCCTGGTCTGACAATGTAAAATCCAACAGTTCATAAATCAGATTATTTTTTACTTAACATGTGATGAGATGAAAGATGGCATGAAATGAATGAACGGAGATGAAATACCATGATGGTGGAGGGAACAGGAGTGGGGAGTGGTGATGGGTTGAAATTCAGAAAATTGGAGAATACCGAAAAAGGACCAAAAAATTCAACCACCAATATCCCTATAGAACTGCCAGGATTTGAACCTGAGATCCCAGTGAGGGCAGCTGCCATGTGCTAGCCATTGAGACAGCTTTCTTGAAATTTAGATAATAACAATATGAAACTGAATATAGGCCTGTTATTTTGAATGTTGAAACTTATTTTGCTGTGAATTCTTCTATGTTAATATTACTTTAAAATGCCATTCATCAGAATAACAGCATTTGCTGTTATAGGGGCTAGTGAGGAATTATTTTATCTATTAACCCATCAGTGACGCACCCTTTTACTTGCTTTCCTATTGCATGGACGGAGGCCATTTTAACATTTTAGTATTCCTAGAACACTGATTTGTATAAACGATCATAACTTTTTTAAATATCGATGGATTTGAACGAAATTTTTACTTGTTAGCTCAGAAATAAATGAGAAATTTAATACATACTGTATGGAGTTCAGTAGCCTTTATAAACTATTAAAAAAATTTTTGAAATCTGAATTTCTCTCTCATGATACACATTTTTACTAAATAATTTGATTTGCTCACATTGGACATCCCTGTTTCTTTCTGTGAGACACTAAATATATTGTGTGGCATAGTGCTGATTCATCTGTAACTTGTATATACAAAGCAGCTGACATAACCAAAATCAGAATGAATATTTAGAAGAGTGAACTCAAGCTCAATCTTGTGTCAAAGCACTAGCAATGTTTATACTTAGAATCTGAATTATTGCTTGGATTCGTATACAAATTCTACAGCAGTTATTTACAACTACACAGACCATAAAATAATTTTCTCTTATTTTAGTACTATTAATTTAGAAATAAAAAATCACATAACCTTAGTAGTTGAGCTTGGTATGATACAGCTTGAAACACTCTTCAATACACAGACCTACATCACATTCCTGGCAGCAATAAACAGATGTCTTTCTTCTCCCATGTTTAGTACAAACAACACACCTCCTTTGAGGTTTCAATTTATCACTTTTAGGGGTATTTTTCTGATGAAGTGTCTTTTAGGTTACGACTGGCCATAATTACGTATATAACGCACGACACCGCGCCTCAGACTGATTCCTTGTAAGTAACATCTATTTGAAAGAGGCAAAATAAATCAGGTATTCCCCTAAACAGGTCGATTTATATATCAATCGATAGCTTGTATATCATTTTATCGACCTGAAAAATTAGATTGTGTATAAGTTTATTAGAAGCCCTGCAGAAAGCAGCACAAAGCTAGGTCTGTGTGCCATCGAGTGTAGAAGTAAGAAACTACTTCAACCTCAATACCACATGCACAAAATGTGATCACAGCTGATTCATACACTTAGAAAGAAAGCTAAGATCTTAGGCTTCAAAATTATATTGTTCATACGCAAATATAATAATATACAGCAGTAAAAAAAACAAATGAAAAGGTTGCGCGCATTTAGAGAAAATTACGATTACTTCAGTCTCATCTGATTTTTAAAAAAATAATATGAAATTAAATTTTAAACAAATATTATGTTTATTCATATGTTCTGAAAGCTCATAATTTCTACGTTAAACACAAATAAATTACATATTTGTAGCTTCAAAAATGTACGATCCAGAACAAAAAGAAAACACGCCTGCATAGGTCTATACCACGTATAGATGTCGGCAATAAGTGAAGAAGAGAGGGTCTATACCATGTATGGATGTCGGCGCTGACGGGTTAAAGATTTTTAACATCTAAGGCCAATGCCATATTCAAACCTGGATGTGAAATAACTGACCAACATTTGTAATAGAACTCATGTTTCAGGCTGTAAAGTTTTTATGTGCTAGAAACCCTCAACTCTATTTAACTTCCAAGTGAATACATACTCAGAAATTTATTATAAATAAATTTATTACATGACAGCTCAGAGAAGCTATGACTGACTGAAATGGTTACTGTCACTCACTACCAGGTAGCATTGCAATGAGTCATGCAATTAAATGCAAAGTTATTCAATTTTAATTTCAGTTTTTAAAACCAGATTTCATTATTTCTCATTTCAAGTAATTACTACTCATTTGACTAGAAGATAAATATGAGTAATGTGATTAAAAGACCCAGTTTCTCAATTTTAATATCAATTTCCAAACCAGATTTCAGAACTTCTCACATCAAATAACCACAGATCAATCTATGACATCTTCTATAGGACTCAGCGACACATGGGTCCGGCATCAGCACTTGTTATTCCCAGTGAATGTAATCTGTTAGAATTAGCTATTAAAATGACACTATTTATATTAATTACAAATCTTGAAGGTAGCATAAGATAGAGAAGGCAGAGAATGAGATAAAAGGCAGATAAGATAGAGAAGACAAGGAAAGAAAGAAAAGCTAGGAAAATATGAAGAAGGCAGGGAAAGAGAAAAAAGTCAGGGAAAGATGGAGAAGACTGGGAATGAGAGAAAAGGCAGATAAGTCAGAGAAGGCAGAGAAAGAGAGATGGCAGGGAATGAGAGAAAAAGACAGAGAAGGCAGAGAGAAAGAGAGAAAGCAGGGAATGAGAAAAAAGGCAGGGAAAGAGAGAGAAAACAGGGAATGAGAAAAAGTACAGGGAAAGAGAGATAAAACAGGGAATGAGAAAAAGGCAGGGAATGGGAGAGAAGCCAGAGAAGAGGTAAAAGGAGGGAAAGAGATAGAATGCTGGGAAAGAGAGGGAAGACAGGGAAATAGTAGAGGACAGGGAAAAAGAAAGAAAGAAAAAGATTGATCAGCATGTGACTGCATTGGACTCCTTTCACTGTGAATGTCAAGTGCTGACACATTGCCTGCTTTCCACCAAATGTCATAGATTGGTCTGTACAAGGGCTACTCAATTGCCATCATAAAGCTCTAACTTAAAACCAAAAGAAATCAAAACTTAAATCCTTTGGGAAGCTAATTAGCCACAATTCTGTTATACAACAGAGGTGGTATAGAGATATTATACCCTGGAAAAATATCATTAACATAAGCTCATTTTCAGATCCAGAGGTGAATATAATGACCATAGGTCAGAACGATAGTATTTCCATAATTTTACTGTTTTTAAAGAAAACTTACCACCATATATATGCATTGTTCCAAAGCCTGAAACAATCATGCATAGCGCCATTCCACAGCCACTCAACATACACAGTGGGCGACGTCCAAAGCGTCTTAATAAAGCTGTATTGAAGAAACTCATGATGAGACGCATAAGGCCAACAAGGATAGTTGCCATGCTGGGATCCAAATCACTGCCCACATCCTGAAAAAGAATTACATCAAATCAACATACAAATAAAATACATATTTAGAACCATTAAATGATGACAATAGAAGAATTAATTCCAATATATTTCTGGTTCATCTCATTTCACATTTCTTGTGCATGTATACACAGGTTGAAAATTAAATAAACTCATACTGTTAATATATCTTACAAAAGTAATAAAAAAAGATCAAATATGTTTCGTATTTCAGACTTTATTAAGAAATTTTGAAGGAGTGTTGCTACTGACATTGTTCGCATGCAAATATTTAGTAATTTTATTTTAGAAATCTTCAATAGTCTTATTTATAAAAATAATCATGACAAATATATATGTATACGTGTGTGTATATGTCTGTAAATGCTATAGCAATCACAATTTTTTTTACCAAACTTGGCATATAGCTATCAAATAAAAAAGTAAGGCTGAGTTCATTAATAACCAAAATCATACCATTAGGAGTAATGGTTAACCTGAAGTGAAAATTAAAAAAATTGCTCAAATGACACAATTTTCCATTTTTCGCAGTGCCATTGGAATAAAAAACGAAAGATATTCTCCAAAAAATCTGCGTTTTTTTATATGTGAATGGTATTTCATTACAAAAAATAGGAAATTGCATCACTTGAATGATTTTTAAATTTTCACTTCAGGTTAATCTTTACTCCTCTTCTTCTTCTTCTTCCTTCCAAGTATTAGGCCAAGGCCTGTTACGATCCTATAGAAAATTTTCCCTCCAGCGTTTCATTTTACTCCTAATAGTATAATTTTGCTGACTAACGAACTAAATCTCATTCTTCTCTTAGCTATATGCTGAGTTTCATTCAAAAGAAATAAAAATTGTGGCTGCTAAAGCATTTACAGACACACACACATATATTGTAATATTGTATGTATAAATTTTTGTCGTGTATCATCCCCTGTATAATCTACTTCCCTCAAATCATGATTAGTGTTATTCTCCCATCTCATTCTTGGCCTCAATTTTAGGAATTATTATAATATACATTTGATATGTGTACATAAATTAATTCTAATGAATATGGATCATGTTTTATAGTCCTCATTTTTTTTTTGGTCTCTGTGAGGCTAGTATATGTAGAAATTCCAACTCATGTTTAGGCCCTTATCCATATGTTAGTATAGAACTCGGATTAACTTGTTCATTGTATCCCTACCTTCTTACTTGTTCAAGTTGGCAAACCTACTTGGCTAGGAAACTTATTATCTGGAGCGATAAATCAGTGATACCAGGTTGAGGAATTTATCCTGCGACGTAGGAAATTTTCAAACTCAAAGGGACTGAGGGAGTTTTTTTAAGAATATAATGAAATATAGATATTTCTACTTTTTAATATCAAATAGTGTTCTTTTATTGTAATTTAATTAATGTTAAGTGTTATTGTTTTCTTTTTCTATGCTTCCATTAATACTGCCCTTAATTAAACATTTCTGTATTGTTAACGTGATCTTGTTTACAGTTCATGAACTTCCAAGTTCAATCCACGTTCAGACCATAGGATTTTTCCTTAAAAGGGAATTATTTGTGTGGTCACTCTTGGTCTGGAATTTAGGTTTTAAGTTTAGGTTTAAGGATGCTTCTGGTGCTTCATTATCATTTATCACCCATCATATCATTGGGATAATGTAACTGTGCTCAACTTCAGAAGTGGGTTACAATTATGCCAATGCCTGGAGAGAATGCTAAAATTGTTACAAGATGACCTGGTGGCATTGGTTAAAAATAAATAAAATAAAAAATTACTGGTAAGACAATTCTTTCTGCATTGTGAATTCCTGATGCAACTGTACTATCATGTGTATACTATTCATGCTACAACTTACCATCTAGCATTTACCAGATGATGCAAACAATCTACCCGGAGACACTTAAATACCATCAGTTAATAATTCTCTTCACGGATGTGACCAACAGAACCTAACACTACTTTCGAAACAAACTTGTGGGACACAGTCTGCAACTGGGCAGTGTTTTACTTATCATAATATTGTTGGATGCTAATCATATTTAATTTTGGTAACAATATTCTTTACAGCAATCATGAGAAAGAAGAATTGATCGATATTAGCACAAAACTTTGGTTTAAGTCTAGACAGAAATAGCTAAGCAAATTACAAAGACAATGCATATAAGCTTAACTAAAAATGAGTTTAATAAATTATATTGTAAAGAATAAATAAATAACATTAAGCTCTTTCAAGCAAATTGAATATAAACACAATGAACAGAATGAACAAAGAATATGAACAGTCATTAACATTCAATAATGATAATAATACACTCATCATCCATACCCAGGTTCTGTCACACTCCAAAATAAAGTAATGTTCTTCTAATAGCTTTTGTTGATAACTGAACAGTCCCAGGCAAGGGATCGCTTGTTCGATCCCTGCCGTCCTGACAGAACGAAAACTTGACTTCGACTGTTGATGAAGAAGGGCTTCTAGTCGCGGACATCACACATTGCGCACACAATCCACACCAATGGCATGATAGGGAAGGGGGAATGAGGAGGGGATAAGCAAGGAGAGGGTTGAGCACAGAACACAAATACAGCACAGAGTCTACTATAATACGTCACAGGCAGTCAGTTTTACAGTTCACAACAATTGTAATGTATACAAATCTTATATGTTAAAATGCAAAGTATTTAAAACAAACTACAGACAACAGAACAATAATAATAATTGTTTCCCATCTGTATACAGTATATTATTGGAAGAATAATTGTTTTATATTTTTTTTAGTTTAATGTTCTTTATAAGAGAAGTTGGGATGAAAAGAGGGCCTATAATGAAAAATGACACGCATTTCCAGATTTGAGACTATGTTTTATTCCAGTTGTACTTCATTCATATTTGTAATTTAAAGATGTTATACATCAATCAGCTAAGTGACATTTTTAAAAAATTGAGATTTTGATGTAATTTGTTGCACTGGCTCATGAAGTAAATGTATGCACATTTTTAGCACTAGTTTTTTAAATATAGCCTCATTATTACAGAAAAATGTAAATGCCATCAGTCCTATCAGAGATTTCATATTTTGCAAAAAAAGCTATGAATCCAGATCCTCATAAATGCTAATCTAAATCTTGCATCATTCTGCTAGGTACCAAATGTTCCCACTCTTAGATTGTTGATGCATAACTGTCAAACAAGGAAAATAACTTGTAATAACCAATATTGATAGTTTAACGCGACAATAAGTAGTGAAAATTGACAAACTTTAAACACATTTTTCTCGAAACTTACATAATGGCACTTAGCCGGTTGATGCATAATGCTGTCCAGTTATTGTTCCTAGATATTTGAATTCAGCCACTTCTTCAAAATTTCCCTCCTCTGTCATTAAGTATTTCCAGTATATAATGTATTTCTACATGTGACCATATGTTTATTTTTATTAATATTTATTTCCACGCCGAGTTTCTTATTTTACTAAAGAATATGTGTGTTGGCTTTTAGTATTTCCTCATTATCAGCTAATAATGCTATATCATCATAATATATACTAACAGCTTATTAATAAGTTACCATTGAGTTGTACACCTTCACCTCGTAAAATATAATTTTCTCACCTGGACATGTTTTGGAGATCATTGACTACTTCAGGTTGCAGCTAAATTCTGAAACATGTCCAGATGAGAGGATCAATTTTTATGAGATGAGTTTAAAGTTTCCAACTCATATATTTATTCTATTGATATTTATCTCATAGTGTGGGTTCCCATGATTGCTTATAACTTTCTCAACTAGAACCTACCTGACATTTCTTTTCAAATTCAACAGAACCCTTCAACAAACACAACAACATATTAAAATTGGCCTATGGAATAAAATATCACACATCTTCTCTGGAATATTATGAGATATTATACTTTTTTTTTCAAGAACAGCCTCCTTTCTACACTCATGAAATAAATAAACCTAAGAATATCCAAGTAGTGCTAAAGCATCTAACGTCAACTGTAAATGCTACCATAGTCGAAGAAGAACTCTCCCTAATAGTATACCAAGTATTGCATCCATTTTAGATGACTAAACAACAAATAGAAAATGATGGATCTAACAATAAATGATCCTTTACTACATGGGAAATAACAGTACAACTAAACAACCTATCTACAAAATGAAAAGACCATAGTAATCATATTATTACCCTTGAGAAACATATTATCCTATGTCAGAAAATGCCTCTATTGGCAATCAGTTGGCCACATACCCGCTCATAACAATATGTTAAATGTAAAGGACCACATCAATTCAAACCCTCTTACAATGAAGGAGATAAATACCTGTGCTAATTATAAAGGTTATAGCATATAATCATTTATGACCAATGTACATATCTACTCCACCACAAAGTGACAACCATCTGACGTAAGATGCCTGGATAGCATAGTTGGTAAATGTGCTAATTTGTAGAACTGGACATCTTGGGGTTCAAATCCCACTTTGACCAAAAGTTTCTCTCTTCAAAAATTAATTAATTTGTATTAATATGAAGAAAATTTAAAAAATTGAAACTGGAAATTATTTCTATACTATGGAAATGAATACTCATATTTTGTGCATCAACGAAACCTACCTAAATACAGAGTACAGATTCAGTATCCCAAATTACTATATCTGTTGATATGACAGACAGAGAAGGGTAGGAGGAACATCCAACATAAATCGATAAATCAATATGACAGACCAGGAAGGGGAGGAGGAACATCCATCATAAATCTATAAATCAATATGACAGACCAGGAAGGGTAGGAGGAACATCCAACATAAATCGATAAATCAATATGACAGACCAGGAAGGGAAGGAGGAACATCCATCATAAATTTTCATATAGGTAAATTTTCATCTCAGATCTCAAACAAATGGAAGAAAACTGCAATCATATTCCCAATAAACAACAATAAATTCCAATACAGAGTGATCCATATAAAACTGAACACTTTAAAGATTTATAATTACTCTTTGGACAGTAATAAAAAGATAAATTGATTATTATGAGTTAGTCTGTTTCAACTCAGTTACAAATATGAGGCGAGCAAAAAGCCTAACTCATAATAATTGAAATAAATCTCATTGTGTTACTTCCTTCAAATATTAAATATAAATTGAGTTTTGCAATCACAGTGTGTTTAGGAGAACTTCCTTTGTTGCCTTATGATTATTGTTTTCTATTAATGATTAGTTTCCAGTATATTGTTGACTATAAGTTTTAGTTTTACAGCCATAAACAAACATGTAGTTTCCGATTCAGCAGTGTGTTTTGATTGTGAAAACATATTGGACAACAAATTCATTGATTCAAACATAATGGGTATTTTGAAGATAGCTGTTCCAATATTCCAGCTAATCTAAGTAATGTTTAGTGAACTCATCAAAGAAATCATTGTGCTGGTTGAGCTAGGAGACACATGTTAGAGGGCTACAAAGAAAGCAGGCTTACTAGCATATAAAGTGGATGTAAATATGAATTAAAAGAACCAGACACGGAAAAGTGGATGTATTATTGCCAATAGTTTCAGGCTCTTCTTATTGCAATGTCATCACTTGATGTACTCAATAAGAGGATAACGAATTAAATCAGAAACATTAACAAAAGTACACTTTGGAAAAGTCACGAATATGGTGCAGTGAGTATAGTTGTGTATAGATGCAGGTGAAACTTTTCAACATTCATTGTAAGGAATCACCCAAAGTTACTCTAAAATGATATACTCATATTGCAATAGTCTAGATATCTATTGAAATATTATGCCAATGTTTCAGGTTATGCATGCTTTACCTAAGTATGTATTAAATATATGCAAGTCACTTACCTTGAAAAGTTCAACAGAATAAAAAAGTGTAGCATATATTCCAGAAAATTGTTGGAAGAAGAATAGTCCAAATAGTACCAACAATGGCTTGAAACCAGTTGGACGAGCAAAGCCAGACATCCTTCCCCAGAAACCTGTCACAACTAAAGCTTTCATATCCTGAGATTTCACTAATGCTGCCAATTGTTGTTCTGGTATTGTATTCTGAAATACAAAACATTAATATCAACAAGAATAGAATATTCATAAATTAAATTAATAGAATATACCTGAATACAATGGAATTTATGAATCTTTGAACTTTTGACAGTTCATAATTTGAAAAATGTGAGTTTGTGTTGTTATAGCAATGCATTCAAACTTCACAACAGCAAATCACCATACCCTCCTCTCCACAAAATTGAATTCCCTCTCAAAATATTTTTGAAACATTACAAGTTCTCCTAAATACACCCTCATAGTTTTAGTTCAGATTTTGTTCTTTTATTATAAATTTTGTTTATGTATTATAAATTGTAGTATTTTGTTAAATAGTGAGCTTCTACATTATAATTGTTAATGATTATCAGGGGTGGCTTTTAAGGGTAAGTAGGTGAAGTGCCACTTCACCTTATTTTTATCAGAATTGTTTCAAACTTTATTTACCTTATCACATATGTTGGTTTTAGTAGAAACACATTTCTGTATTATTGTATGAGGCAGGACTCATTGCTGTGACACAGAGTGCCTGCGCCTCATGCTGTCATTCTGGCCTACACCCAGCACTCAAGTGAAGGATTATTTCTTTCCAGGTACTCAACCTCTGGGGCAGAGCTTAGCTCACTGATTGCCATGACAACTGTGATGTCACTCGCTGAGGTCTAGTGTTACAAAATCCTCCATGTGAAGTAGTGAAGCCATCTACTTCAAGGCTTTGTGTATGTAATTCTTTTATATCGTGCTATTCAGCTATTGTTGTGATGGTTTAAATATGAATTCTGTTTATGATGTAGTGTGCTTTTTTCTTGGAAACAACTTTCCACATTGGAAAGATGAAGATAAATAGGAAGTTTTAAATTGTGACCGTCTTACTGAATCTCTACAAATATGTGGTACAAAAGAAGTTAAATATTCTGTTAAACGCTATAAACTTAGTTTCAAATGGTCATGGTTAAAGGAATTTCCATGGTTATGCTTCTCTCCTTCTGCAACAGTATCTGTGGAAAGAAGCCTTCTTTGTCAGAGGAATATAAAAACATACCTAAGGAATGTAATTTCATAAGAGAGACTTTCTTCTTTGAGAAATATTACAATTCAGAAATAACTTCTACTGCAGTTAATGAAGATGCATCCATTCCATGAAGATATCACTGAGAAGTTTGCAGCCTTAGAAGGCCAAAGGATTAATTTGATATACAAGAAATAGGTGAGTTTAATAATAATTAATTTAAGCATGTGTACAAATAATTTTCTTATTAGCTCTTCACTTAACTACAAAGCAACAAGCTGCCACTGGTAACATTTCACCATAAATAGTAAATATAGGTATAACTACCAGTGGCGGCTCATGGTTTTGAAGTTAGGTGAAGAGCTAATAATAAAAATTATTTGTGTATCAAATTGATCCTTCAGTCCTTTAAGGCTGCAAACTTCTCAGTAATATCTTCATGTAATGGGCATGTCTTCATTAACTGCAGTAGAAGTTTTTTCTGAGTTGTAATATTCCTCAAAGAAGGAAGTCTCTCTTCTGAAATTGCATTCCTCAGGCATGTTTTTATACACTTCAGACAAGAAAAAGTCCTTTCCACAGATGCTGTTGTAGAGCAAGAGTAGCATAACCATGGGAACTCCTTAAACCATGACCTTTTGAAACTAAGATGGTAACATTCAATTGAAATTATATTATTTTTGGTCTGGACATCTTACCTCAATATTAATGTTGATTTGTTCTTGGACATGTTTCAAAACAATTCTCTGTTTTATCTTCAGCTTTCCCAGACTGGTTTTATTTATGTTGCATTATGTTGCACCACCTGGATGTCGATGTCAGCTCCATCCTGTGGTTGGCCAACCACAGGATGGAGCTGACATCGACATCCAGGTGGTGCAACATAATGCAACATAAATAAAACCAGTCTGGGAAAGCTGAAGATAAAACAGAGAATTGTTTTGAAACATGTCCAAGAACAAATCAACATTAATATTGAGGTAAGATGTCCAGACCAAAAATAATATAATTAAAATAACCTCAAAATATAACTTCCTAAAATTAAATATTATTCAATTGAAAGTTTAACTTCTTTTGTACCACATATTTGTAGAGATTCAGTAGGACGCCCACAATTAAAAACTTCATCTTTCTGATGTGAGAAAGGTGTTTTCAATAAAACACACAATACATCGTAAACAGGATTCACATTTAAACTACTGCAACAACAGCCAAATAGCACGATACAAAAGAATTTCATACATAAAGCCTTAAAGCAGATGGCTTCGCTACTTCACTAGGAAGATTTTGTAACACTGGACCTCAGCAGAGGATGTCACGGTTGTCATGGTGACCAACGAGTTAAGCTCTGTTCTGGGGGTCAAGCAGAGTGGAAAGCAAGAATCTTTCACTTGAGCGCTAGTTGTAGTCCAGAATGATAGCATATGGCAAGGGCACCCTGTATCACAACAATGAGTCCTGCCTCATACAGTAATATAGAAATATGTTTCTACTGAAACCAAACATTCATGATAACAGAAATAAAGTTTAAAAATTATTCTGGTACAAATAAGGTGAAGTGGCACTTCACCTATTTTCCCTGAACAGCTGCCTCTGGCTTTTATAATAGCTGAGTTATAAAAAAGTAATTTCACAATTTTTTTTTCTCTTCTAAAGGTGTACCTCGCCCCTCTCCCCCCCCCTTAAACTTACTCTTTGTCCACAAAGCCATTTAAGTGATTTTTCAGCTTCATCCACTCTGCCTCTGGCTACAAGCCATACTGGGCTTTCTGGTATCCAGATGGAGATGAGTAGGAGAGGAAGTACTACATAGATGATACTGGTCCAGGCAGCTGTTCGCCAGTGTAGATATGCTCCTTCCAGGTAACTCAGCACCATACCTACAAACATAAAAACAAGTTCTAGTTTAGTATAACTAAATACATAACTAACTCAATATCACTAACAAACTCGGAGGTTCATAAGTCTCCGTACATTCCTGTCCTGAGCTAATGTTTTCCAGACAATCTCTGTATAATTCACCTTTCTCAAATCATTGTTATTATTATTTTCCTATCTCATTCTTGACCTACCTTTGGGCATTTTCTCTCTAGTTTTCCTATAAGAAGTTTCCATGTCCTTCTAATGTAGTATGGTATCTGAATTTAAGCTTTATCTTGTTTTTCTCGTATATTTAAAACTGAGATTTTCTTAATTTCTGTATTATTCACTTTTCTCAAATCATTGTTAATATTATTTTACTTAAATAAATAATACCGCATAGTGTTGAATCCTAAAAAATAATTATTTTCCTATCTCATCTTGGCCTACCTACTGGGCATTTTCCTTCTGGTTTACTTGTAAGAGGGGCATGTCATAGCCTAATGGTTAAGGCAGTGCACTACAAACCGAAAGGATGAAGGTTCGAGTCCTGGTGGGATTCAGGATTTGTAAACTGACCAAATCTTCTGGTGGCACCAAGGCCCTGGTGTCAACTCAGCCTCTAATGGAAATGAGTACCAGACGCTTGTTCTGGGGGTAAAGGTGGCCGTCATGCAGGGCTGACATCTCATGCCGATTGTCTAGAAAAAGTGGGAGCCTTGACCTCCTACTACCCCAAGCGTCTCCTATGGCCTGTAGTGGGATCACTTTACCTTTTACAATAAGTAGCGACTCCAAGTTGAGAAAACCAGCTATAATGGCTGGAGGATCTGACATACTGATCACATGTCATCCCTATACTGGCTGGATGATCATCTACTTCTGTGATAAACACATGTGGATGTGAGACCAGCAGCCGACAGTATGCCAATGAATTTCTATGGCTGCCATTCCAAGGGGTTATACATAAAATGTCTGAAAACGCTCTAACAGTTGTATTTTTTTTGTAAAAAACTCGGCAAATACCAATGAATTAAGATAAAATAGGTTGAATGCATTAATTAGCTAAATCAGATCATTAGGAGTGCGGGTTAACCTGAAGAGAAAATATTTTAAAATCTCTCTAGCTCCCACAATTTTGGAATTTTAGCAGCAAATCTCGGTATATGCTAGTGAAATAAGACAATAAAGGTATTTACTAAAAATCCAAGAAATCCGATTGTTAGAAGTGGGGGTGTAACCGAAAGCCGAAATTTAAGAATTGCTCAAGCAGCCGATATGTTTATTTTCTCACAATCAAACTGTGTACGTACAATTCAATGAACAAAAGAAATATTAAGTCATAAATTTGCAAAATTCCGACTTTCTAAGGAATTCACTTAGTTTACGTAGTTCCTGGATGATGATTTTTTTAAAAATGAAAGTTTGTTAAAAAAATTAACTTTCACAAAATTTGAAGCAGTTTTCTAGTGCTTATGTTTTTTCTAGGTTCCACCATACATCACTAATCGGTTTCCTAGTTCATCAACATGAACTTATTTAGGTTACTGTAATTTGATCCTGTTCCTATGCGATCTCAAAATGTGGTTGGTCAGTCCATCTTAAGTTTGGTCTTGCTTTATCTCAATCTCATTGAGTTGGTATGGGCTAGGTTAAAAGCAGAGGTTCGCAAATAGAACGTGTATCATTGATCTGCAGTTGAAAGATCCACGTAGAATTCTCAACGCGTCTAGCCTTCCATTTCATGAAGATATATTGGAAACTATGACCTAGAAGTAAGTAATAACTAGAGTCCGGATGTTAGGCACTTAAAAAGTTAAAAATAGGCAGGCAAAAAGGCATAAAAAATCATTAATATAGGCACTAAAAATTCAAAATAGGCTCTTACAAAAAATGGACTACAACATAAATATTTACAGCCTGATGTAAAGAATATAAACAAATGCTATCAATAGCATACGAAGATATCAGAGATGATTTTGGAACTTGATTTGCCTTTTACAAAAGAGGATACTTATGTTTTGCTGTGCATACGTGCTGCGAAACATGGCACTTCTTCGTGCAATTCACTGAAATTTTACACACTTTGCAAAACAATGTCACTTGAGAATATTTCCGCACCAAATTCTTTCACGAAATTGATCAGTTTGTCTTTTACTGTTGTCCATTATTTAGGCATCATGAAACAACTGTTCTAAAGTTTAAAAAAAAAAACTTGTCACACAACTTTCATGTCTTTGAAGCACCTGTCTGTGAACAAGGACTACCGACTGAATTCACTGTTATCAACATCATAAATAATATTGCCAGTCAATTAAAGGTTTCTATGCAATGATATGTGCCATGAAGTTTTCCATTTTAATCAATTTCATTGAAATACTAAGTTAATATCGAGAAAAAATGGCAAATAGGCATTTATAGGCATTGTAAGCTGAAATAGGTATTTATAGGCAAAATTGACTTCATGGAAAACAACTCTAGGGTTATTGGTATGAACTTATATGAAGTCACTTTTACAATATCTATAATAAATAACTGTAGGCATTTTCCCTAACATCCGGTCTCAACTTATAACTAAATAATATAGATTTCATATTATAGGTCAGACAATCTATTCTTTGTGTTTGTCTATATAACCCACTTCTTGATGAAGATGTGACAATTCTGCATTTGCTGAATGAAATCCAGACATAATATAACAATCCAACTTTTATAAGAATAAATCACTATGAGGTTTAATTTAAGATAAAATAAAATGTTTCATATCCTCCTCACAATATTGATCTTCTAAGTAGATCGTGATTTCATGTTCATGGCAAACCCATCTTCAGTACTATTTTTCTGACTGATGTTATGTCGATCGGAAGAACCACTTCTTAATCTCTCTGTTAGTGGACCGATGAACATCTGGATCAGGTTAGAATTCATGGGAATTTCGAAGTTCATAAGTTTTCCTTTGTTTTTCTGAATGTGGATTTTTTCCCAAACCGTGAGTTCCTTTTGTTTATCTATTTGTTTAATTAGACTAGCTTTTGATTCAATTAGATGTTTTTCAGACCAAGCATGAGCAGCTACTGCTGACTTTTCCACTTCTCCATTTTTCACATTTCTAAGATGTTCTTTCACCCTTCTTTTCAAATTTCTCTTTGTTTTTCCTTTATACATTTTGTCACAATCCCTGCATTTGATCTGATAAATTCCTGATTTGTTTTCTTCTTCAATTTTTTTCATTTTTATTAGTTTTAATTATCCTATTAAGACTGTATTCATTCTTCAGTGCCAATCTTATATTAAACTTTTTTGAAACTTGTGGTGTTTCAATGGATCGTATGCGAATTTCTTGAATTTTATTTTTTCTGTTTGTTTTATAAATGTGCTTTCATTAATTTATTTTTGTCTTTTAAATTTATTTATTTTCTTGTATATCATATTTTCTTCATAACCATTATCTATTGCAACATTAATTATGTATTATTAAAAACTTATGAACTTCGAAATTCCTGCAAATTCTGACCCGATGCAGAGGTTCATCGGTCCACCAATAGAGGGAAGAAGAAGTGGTTCTCCCGATCGACATAACATCTGTTGGAAAAATAATACTGAAGATGGGTTTGCCATGAACCCAAAATCACGATCTACTTAGAAGATCAATTATGAAGAGAGGTATGAAACATTTTCAGTTTCGTAATATAACAACATCAAAGTTCAACCTTTGTTCTACTTACTTACTTACTTACTCACTGGCACTATCGAACCCGTAGGTTCATGGCCGCACGGACATAAGCTCTCCATATATCCCTATCCTGAGCTAATGCTTTCCAATCATTCCCTGTATAATCTACTTCCCTCAAATCATAGTTAATGTTGTTCTCCCACCTCATTCTTGGTCTACCAACTGGGCGTTTTCCTTCTGGCTTTCCTACAAGAAGTTTCCATGCATGTCTTTCATTCCCCATACGCGCAACATGTCCTGCCCATCGCAGTCTACGGGACTTAACTGTTCTTATTATATCTGGCTTCCTATAAAGACCGTGTAGTTCATTGTTATGTAGTCTTCTCCATTCACCTGTCTGTTCATCTCTCTTTGGTCCAAAAATTTTCCTAAGAACTTTATTCTCAAATACTCGTAATCTCCTTTCCTCCCTTAAAGTAAGAGTCCATGTTTCGCACCCATATAATATAACTGGTAGAATAATAGTTTTATATATTTTCAGCTTAACGTTTTTTGAAAGGAGTTGGGACATCAAAAGTCTCTGCAATGCATAATAGCACGCATTTCCAGAATTGAGCCTATGTTTAATTTCTTTGTGCATCTCATTCCTATTTGTGATTATTGTTCCTAGGTATTTGAATTCAGCCAATTCCTCAAAATTTCCCTCATTTGTCATTAGCTGTCCATTTCCATTATATAATGTATTTCTACGTGTGACCATATATTTAGTTTTACTGATATTTACTTCCAGTCCTAATTTCTTAGTGTTACTCAATAGTGTGTGCGTGTTGGCCTTTAGTATCTCCTCGCTATCGGCCAGTAGTACTACATCATCAGCATAAACTAACAGCTTATTAATACCATTCAGTTGTAAGCCTTCCTCATTCTCTAAAGATTTAATGGCATGCTCTAGTACAAAATTAAATAGTAGAGGAGATAGTGCATCTCCTTGCTTCAACCCATTCTGGATTTCAAAAGTGTCTGAAAACTGTTTGCCTACACGCACCCTACTCGTTGAGCCATTTAGACACATTCGTATAAGTCTAACTAACTTTTTAGGAATTCCGAACTCCAGCAGGATACTATATAACTTCTCCCTCTTAATTGAATCATATGCTTTTTGGAAGTCTACGTATAGTTGATGTACAGTACCATTATATTCCCATTTCTTTTCTAAAATCTGTCTTATACTAAAAATTGATCTGTTGTAGACCTGTTTCTTCTAAATGCACATTGATGATCTCCTAGAATGTCATCAATATAGGGAGTAAGTCTGCTTATTAATATATTTGTTAGAATTTGTACGAAGTTGAAAGTAATGAGATGCCCCTATAGTTGTTGCAATCAGTTTTATCTCCTTTCTTATAAATTGGTACGATAATTGATTCCTTCCATTCATCTGGAAGAGCTTCTTTTTCCCAAATCATACTAAGCAAACAACGTATCTTGTCCATCAATTTTTCTCCCCCTGATTTCATCAGTTCTGCTGGGATCTCATCTGAACCTGATGCTTTATACATCTTCAATTTTTCAATTGCCATTTCAACCTCTAATGCACTTGGCTCTGAGACTAGCATTTCTGCTGTCTGTAACTTATCCTCCTCAATGTCCTGTTCTGTATGTACATTTAATAGCTGATTAAAATAACTTTTCCATCTATTTAATATACTCTTGGAATCTGCAATCATATCCCCATTTTCATTCCGAATTATGTTTGTTCTAGCCTGAAAACCCTTTCTTCTCTATACTAATTCCCTGATATAATTCTCTAATGTTCCTATTTTTTGCATTCATTTCAAGATCATTAATCTTCTCTCTCAAATATTCCCTCTTTTTACTCTTTAGTAACTTGGTGGTTTCCCGTCTAACACTACCCAATTGCTCTAAATTTACTTCATTTGGCTCGTGTAACCATTTCATTTTTGCTAGCTTTCTTTTCTTTACAATGTCGGCACATTCCTCATCAAACCATTTCTTGTTTTGCTTCTTTTTTAAACAACCAATGCTTTCTGATGCTGACAATTTAATAGTATCTCTCATAGCCTCCCATTCTTTATTTATATCAGTTTCTTCTCGTTGCCACATTGTCATCTGAAGATTCCAGTATTTCAAATCTATTAGCAATTTTGATTTGGTATTCTTGCCGCATTTCATCATTTTTCAAGTTTTTTAATTCATATTTTACAGAATCATCTTTAGCGTTTGTTCCTCTCATAAGCGATAGCCGTTGTCTGATTTTCACCCTGACCAGATGATGATCTGAATTGCAGTCTGTCCCTCTAACTGATCTAACATCAATGATGCTACTGTGCCAGCGTTTATCCACTAATACATGATCTATCTGGTTCCGAGTTTCTCCATCTGGGGACGTCCAGGTGTATTTATGAATATCCTTATGCTGAAATGTTGTGCTCTTAACAATGAGATTCTTTGATGTGGAAATGTGACTAATCTAACCCCGTTGTCGTTACTATCTTCATGAAGACTGAATTTGCCTATTGTTGGTTTGAATATATCTTCCCGCCCACTTTTGCATTAAAATCTCCTAAGACAATTTTCATATGATATCGTGAAAGGCTATCAAATAAGCATTCTAATTCTTCATAGAACTCGTCCTTGATCTTGTCATCTTTATCTTCTGTGGGGGCATGTACATTTACAATTATAAAATCATGTCGTTTACCCTTTAGAATTATGTATGATATCCTATCACTAACAAACTTAATATCTCGGATAGCGGATAGGATCCTCCTTCTGACTAAAAAACCCGTTCCAAATGCAGGTCTTTCTGCACCCCCATAGTATAATGCAAAGCTTCCTGATTCCTGACTACCTTCTCCTGGCCACCTAACTTCCTGTAAAGCGACTATATCCAAGGGCGATTTATCCAATTCCCGCGTTAATATCTCTAGTGCCCCGCTATTGTATAAAGTCCTAACATTCCATGTTCCTAGGAACATGTCCCTGTGTTTAGCCTTTGGCATGGGTTCCCTGAAGTAGTCCCCGCCCGGAGAACCGAATGGGGGGGACTATTTGACCTCCGGAAAATTTTACCCCAGTAGAACCCATGTCCGCATTTCTTGACGGTTGTATTTTTACGGTGAAAGATCGTCACTCTTTCGACCAAGGTACTTATTTCGTCTGGCTTATCACCTTCGACCAGTCCGGCATGGGTAACCCTATCGGCAGCAATGCTACCGCCGGCATAGCTCTCAGGATCATTTAAGCACACAAGCCACTCCACCATGACAAGGTAAAGATACCATGGAGGGCAACCTTTGTTCTACTGCATGTTAAACAGGAGAACATTGTGATTATATGACTATCCTACATATTCAACAGCTGATACAAGAAGGCACTCTTAACATGTGATAAGTTATTAACATCAACAGTTAATGAGTACATTAATAGCTAAAAATTTACTAAATAGGCTTATTCTGTGAAATGGCGGAAAAATTTTAATGTTTCTCTTTAGATAACCCCTGCTCCCTGATTTAGCTGATTAACGCATTCAACCTGTTTTATCTTAATTTATTGGTATTTGCCGAGTTTCATACTGAAAAAGAATTGCTGATAGAGCGTTAACTGACATTATATGTTAGGAACTAATTGAACTCTAGCCATGACCAGCCAGTCTACAGCAACATGCCTTGATACAGAGTTATAGGACATGCGATGGTTTCAGTCTCCATAGGAGAAAAAATTCCCTCATAGAATTTTAGGCAATACATGGGACCAATGTTATTTGAGAAGAAAGTTCTTAGGAAAATTTTTGGACCAAAGAGAGATGAACAGACAGGTGAATGGAGAAGACTACAGTTAGCTACATGGTCTTTATAGGAAGCCACATATAACAAGAACAGTTAAGTATTGTAGACTACGATGGATGGGACATGTGGCATGAATGGAGAATGAAAGAGGTGCATGGAAGCTTTTTGTAGGTAGACCAAAAATGAGGTGGGAGAATAACATTAACCCTGATTTGAAAGAAGTAGATTACACAGGAGATGACTGGAAAACAGCCCAGGATAGATATATATGGAGAGATTATGTCTGCACGGCCATGATCCTATGGGTTCGATAGTGCCAATGAGTTAATTAGTTATATGGGACCAATGCCCTCCCAGCACCATGGGTAATTTGGGCAGCTACAGTAAAAAGCTGCTCCAGGTTGAGAAAACCCCCCATAATACCTGGAGTCTTGCATGCTGTCTACGGGTCGTATGCAAATACATTACTCTCTACTCAAATTACTTCCAATCACTGGTGAGCTGAGATCGAATTAACGGCCGCCTTAACCGGTCATGAATGAATGTTGACGTTTTTGTAATATTGGCAACGAATTACCCAGAATTCTCAGCAATAAAACCACTTCCGTTATTTTCGTCTGCTATAGAGGAATGCATTTATGCTTGCATCCCGCAAATAATACCATATACAAACACGTCTGCGACGCGCAATATTACGCGATTCTCCTGTTCTTCCAGTTGAATTCTTTGGTAGACTCTATCAAATTCCTCTTCTCCGCGTATACCGAAAACATGATCGAAGTCTTCAAGGTCCGACATCTTGGATAAGTTTCAAACTACATTGATTACCATCGGTTCCCTTCGGGATTTTCACGTAAGTTTATATCTTGAGCTACGATCTTAAGGTACCTTGTCAGGTAGGTTTACAATTATTACCGCGTGAATGGATTTCTGAGTAAGAAAAATGTGTTTGAATAAAACTTTATCAGCAGAGAATGCCTTTTACTGTCTAATGCGTTCAAACATTCGACCCTACGTGTACCCTTTTTACTGTTAAATTAACATTATAGTAGGAAATTAATGTCCTTGAAAGCCTTCTAAATATTCATGGAAGTATTCCTTGATAAACTTTAAAATATACCAATATATATGCATTAAAAATTCTATATTTATTGGAATATAACTAACAAACAATAAATAATAACTGTAATAATAATAAATTCACAAAATTAATGTACACAGAATTGAATATCTAAAAAAAATTCTATAAAAAAGTCTGCAACAGCATATGTCTATTAGATTTTACAGGTAACTGACAATAACTATCATTGTCTTTCAGCTAATTGATGTGAAGATCAGGATAGTAGATTCTCAGGCAACACTGGGTAATCAGCATGGGGTATCTAAAAATAATTACGATATAAATTTATAATCATTAATCTTTTTTACTTATTCAACTAAACATTAATTTATTTAGGTACAGTACGCCGGGTATATACTAGTAAAAAATATAATTTTTTTTCTATTTTAGGCTACATTTTATCTCTCTTCATAGCTGACTCTCCATAAGATTTCTGTCTTAAAGATGAATCACTATCAAAATAGTAATGTAAAGCAGATAGGAACAGACACATGATGCATAAAGAATTATTTATAAATTTTATACCACTAACTCTCTTAGCCTAAAGGCTAAATATTTTAGGCCCTGTATGAAAATTTTTATCTTGTCCAGGGAAACTTGCTACATTTAGGTGAAATTTGTGAAATGTTATCAAACAAATTAAAATAAATAGTTACCTAGAGATGCTAACGTTGGACTTGTTGCTATGAGAGCTCCTCTGAGTTCTGGTTTGGCTACTTTCTGTGATGTATACAATGGCTGGACTTGTTCCCATACCTGTAACAAGAAATGCATTTCATAAAGAAAATTCAATATTTGCGCTAAAAGAACTCTGAAGTATGAATAGTTCAGCTGAGGCCTAACATCAGACAAGACAGAGTAAATACTTCTTATCAAAAATCCTTGATTCCATTCTCAATTAATATATCTGAATCAAACGAAGACAAACCAGTGGGAAAGGACAAATATTTTGGCTCGCTGTATCACATACATTGGAAGTGAACAGAGCAATGTTATTATAACTATAAGAGCATTTTAAGATAAATAAGAATATGATGAAAATTAAAAATTAAAATGTACATGTTGGTAGATGCCGTCGTCCTCAAACAAAGTTCATCATATGACTTCACCTCAATGGAATTTGATATGAATTTTACTAGTATTGATAAATAAGAGTGTTGTTGAGTTTCAGTGCATTTTTTTTTTAATTTTTGAGCATATTTACATACATATTTTCATTTTCTTTTTTCGGTGTAAATTAATATTCAACTTAATCATTGCACATGAAATAATAAAAATGTATTTCTTACTTTGCTTCCTTACTTTAACTTATTGATAAACAATAACCAAAAGAAACATCGTCAGTTTGACTAAAAGATGTTAAGAAACATGATCTAACAAACACAGAGTTAAAAATAAAATTTGATTGTTTACTTAATCTAACAGCAATATCAACAGTGATAATGGTTGTATGTAAACATTTTATATATCTACAAGTATCTAAAACCGGTTTAATAATATACTCACGTCTTCCATTCTTAAATATTAAATTTATCACTGCTCACCAGATGACAAATTTTATTTGAAGAGAAAAATATACGCCTTAATCAGGATTTGAACCCAATGTCTCTGGTTCTGTAACCAGCACTCTATTCACTAAGCTACCAGGCATTCTGATTCAAATGTATATTATTTCTCTCCTTCATTATTTGAATTCCTGCATGCCGAGATATGAACTTTTTGTTCCACTGGTGCCTTCTTTAACAAGAAAACTTTAATGTGAATTACACCGCATTTATATTATTGCCTCACTATGATGGTTGTCCAGTGGCTCTCTTTGTTTCCCCACAGCTGTTATATATAATTAAATACAAAGATGCCATTTACCATCACTATAATAATTCCATACGTAGGGTGCATGTAAGCAAACAGTTTTCAGACACTTTTGAAATCCAGAATGGATTGAAGCAAGGAGATGCACTATCTCCTCTACTATTTAATTTTGTACTAGAGCATGCCATTAAATCTTTAGAGAATGAGGAAGGCTTACAACTCAATGGTATTAATAAGCTGTTAGTTTATGCTGATGATGTAATATTATTGGCCGATAGCGAGGAGATACTAAAGACCAACACGCACACACTATTGAGTAACACTAAGAAATTAGGACTGGAGGTAAATATTAATAGTCCCGCGCCGTAGCCGAGCGGTTAAGGTAGGAAGCCTTGGCGCAGAGCTACGGGGCTTGCGCTGGTTCGAATCTCCATGAGGGAAGAAATTTTCTCATGGTATTTCGGCCAGTATGAGACCGGTGCCCACCCAGCATCGTGAGGCAATTGGGTAGCTACAATAAGTAGCGGCTCCAGGTTGAGGAACCAGCTATAACGGCTGGGGGACTCGACATGCTAACCACATGTCACCCCTACACTGGCTGTTGATCATCTACCTCTGTGATTGACACATGTGGATGTGAAGGGCCAGCAGCCGGCTGGTAAAAGGGCAACCGCTGAAAAGTGGAAAGACCCTCAATCGGAAGTAAATAGGCCTATTAACAAACCTAAATATATGGTCACACGAAGAAATACATTATACAATGGAAATGGACAGCTGATGACAAAGGAGGGAAATTTTGAGGAAGTGGCTGAATTCAAATACCTAGGAACAATAATCACAAATAGGAATGAGATGCAAAAAGAAATTAAACATAGGTTCAATTCTGGAAAATGCGTGCTATTATGCATTACAGAGACTCTTGATGTCCCAACTCCTTTCAAAAAACGTTAAACTGAAAATATATAAAACTATTATTCTACCAGTTATATTATATGGGTGCGAAACATGGACTCTTACTTTAAGGGAGGAAAGGAGATTACGAATATTTGAGAATAAAGTTCTTAGGAAAATGTTTGGACCAAAGAGAGATGAACAGACAGGTGAATGGAGAAGACTATACATAACAATGAACTACATGGTCTTTATAGGAAGCCAGATATAATAGGAATGGTTAAGTCTCTTAGACTGCGATGGGCGGGACATGTTGCGCGTATGGGGAATGAAAGACGTGCATGGAAACTTCTTGTAGGAAAGCCAGAAGGAAAACGCCCAGTTGGTAGACCAAGAATGAGGTGGGAGAACAACATTAACTATGATTTGAGGGAAGTAGATTATACAGGGAATGATTGGAAAGCATAAGCTCAGGATAGGGATGTATGGAGAGCTTATGTCCGCACGGCCATGAACCTATGGGTTCGATAGTGCCAGTGAGTAAGTAAGTAAGTAATCATTGTCAAGCATTGTTGCGCGGCACTTGCTTTTATATAAACAGACAACCATCATAGTGAGGCGATAATAGCCATCATGGTGAATCATGGAAGTACAAATTCTGCCTCATTTAATGTACAATAGTTGCAGGCGATTGGCTCTCGGAAAATATTATGACTAGATGTGCAGAACTCACATAAATACAACAGCCTCAGTTCAAGCATTTTACTACAGGCCTCTATATAACAATGCTCTTTAGGAGTTCAGATCATTAGCATTGCAATTCAAATCTGAGAACGAAAGAGATGACAAAATTTGCTCAGAGGTCTGTTATTTTAGGCTTGAGATTCTTTTCTGTGCTCTAAATCTACAACATGAAACCCATGTTTTATTTTTTTCTGAATGAAACTACATAATCTAGGAAAAAAAGTTTAAATTATATAGAATTTATTTTTATTTCACATAATGTACAAATGATGGTGAATTATAAATATTTCGAAGAATATAATAATTAGAAATTATGATCAAGGAAAAGAAAATGTCAAATTATATAAAATATATTTTTATTTCACATAATGTACGAACGATGGAGAATTATAAATATTTCAAAGAATATAACTTTTAAAATGTTCATAATGTGAATTAAAATTTCACCTAGATGTTAACCCCAGAAGATATCATATTTTAATTTTAAAAAATTACTGTAAAGTTAAATTAATATTGAGAAGCTAAAGCTATTACTATGATAGAAATAAGTAAATTAATAAACACAATTAAATTATTGTAAATCAAATGATAAAGAGAAAAATTTTTGCCTGAACCGGGAATCGAACCCCGAACCTTTAGCTTTCCATGCTAATGCTCAGACCACTGAGCTAATCAAGGCTTCATTCCCATCCAACCAGAAATCCAACCAGTAGAGTAAGGTAAAGGAAGGATTTCTGCTTGGATGGGAATGAAGCCTGGATTAGCTCAGTGGTCTGAGCATTAGCATGGAAAGCTAAAGGTTCGGGGTTCGATTCCCAGTTGAGGCAAAAATTTTTCTCTTTACCATTGATTTACAATAATTTAATTACTGTAAAGTATTGAATTATTATTTCTATTGTCCATAACTCACATAGTTGTGTGGTATCTTAGGAACAGCAAGTTTTTCAATTATTTTGTACCCTTAAGTAAATTTCTTAAAAATTACTGTGTTTATCTTATATAACGTAAATGTCTTATAAATTATTGTGTTCTGTTGTTGACAAAACAATAATTTACTTTGATTAAATAATGTACAACCAAACATCAAGATAATCTCATTGAAAAAAGGATTTTCTGTAAACAAGCGTGAATAAAGCTGTTATAAAGTATTTTTCTACAAAGATGAATCCTCAAGAATTCAAGGCACAAATAGATACTCTGAAACAAAAGCTACAAGCCTTGCTAGAAGAAAACAAAAAACTAACAGAGGTAACAAAAAAAGAGTGTGAAGAAAATGATGCCCTCAAACAATACAACTTTCTGTGTCGGACATTGGATAATTCCAATATGAGAACTGATAATAAAGATAGTGAAAATGGCCCAGAAAATGAAACAAACAATTCTCAAATGTATGTTGACCTCTTTAATCTTATTGAAGAACAAAAAAAGCAACATAGAGAAATAATGAAAGAGATTGAACGACAAAGCCATATAATTGCAATGTTGTATGAATATACTCATCTTGAAATTATCTTTCTTCAAAATTATATTGATGTATATTACAGTGCAATGAGGATTCTAAATACGGTTTAAACTTTTGCAAATATTATTTGTTTTAATGTACCAGTAAACAAAAGTTCTTGGAAACCTATACCACACAATTGAAGGGCAAAAAAAATGATCAAGTTTTTATATAACATTTAGCAAAGAAATAAAAATAAATTTTAAGTTTATTAAGCTTTTGTTATGAATATTGTTTATATATAATTATATATAATTTTTCTCTTCAAATATAATTTATCCTTCTATGAGAAGTGTTAAATTAATAATAAAAATCGTCAATAGAAGCCCTACTGGCTATAAAGTAGTGTTAAATTCCCAATAAATGTCTTCTTAACTAAGAAGCCGCCATTTGCAAAGATAGAAGCTATGGTTACAAGCATTTGGCGCGAGGGAATTACAACATACATAAGAGAAAAATTTGCGTCTAGATCGTAACTCGCATCGGTAGCTCAGTTGGTAGAGCACTTGGCCCGGAAAGCCAAGGGTCCCGGGTTTGAGTCCCGGTCGAGGCGAAAATTTTTCTCTTCAAATATTGTTTATATACCTTATTTTATTTTAATTTAATTGTTTATAGGACCTAGAATTTAAATTACAAATCAAATATTGATAGAAATAATCAAACAAAACATTTTATGAATGAGTTGGAGAATTTTTTTTATGCCTCACTTCATAAAATTGCTTGTTTTCACAATACCACTTTCAAAAGTCGATTTTACTTTCATCTTCAGTCAAACTCCAACTGTCAAAATTTTGCCATTAAACACCATCTTCCGAACTGCCATCTGGTGACAATTTTATAAACTTGGACATCATATTATTTCCATCAGGAATTTCAAAATTCATAGCTCTATATTTATTCTTCTGAATGTATATCTTATCCCAAACTGTTAATTCCAAAGGCTTCTCTAAATATTTTAAAAGTTTAGTTTCTCTTCCAATTTTGTGATTTTCTAGCAACTGTGAGCGCAATTGCTGATTATTCAATTTCTCCATTTTAAAATTTCTGAAATATTCTTTTGTATGAGTTTCTAAATTCCTTTTAGTATTTCCTATACATATTTTCTTACAGCCATTGCAACTAATTTGATAAATTCATTCCATGAATGAAGACAAAATGTTGATCAAGTTTATAATTACAGTACCAGATAGGAGCCACACTGCAAATGTAATACTCTAAACACTAACAATACCACAAAGAATGTTTTCTATTTATTAAGATATTTTTATATTACCTGCTGATACTCCTGTAAGAATCCTGCCACAGAGAATAGTGGGAAAACTTTTCCCTGTAGCAATGAGGAACCAACCAAGAAGACAAGGAATTGAAGCTATTTTTATGGTATTCAGTCTTCCCAAGTATTCCATGATGAAACCTGCCATCATAGCTCCTACTGGCACAAATAATACCAGCACACTTGCTGTAAACAAAATTATATATCATATAAATACAGATATAAAATTTAGTAAAGTGTTAGAAGAATAATTTGTTTAAAAATAACAGAGACCAACACATCTAAAAAATGTTCCTATTAAATGGACAGTGTTATGCATCAATTGGCTATGTGCCATATGTAAGTTTCGAGAAAAATCTTCACCATTTATTGTAGTGCCAAACTAACAATTGCACGTTATTTTCCTTGTTTAATAGTTATACATCAACAATCTAAGACTGGGAACATTTGATGCTTAGCTGCATGATGCAAAATTTATATTAGCATTTGTGAAGATATGGGTTCATAGCCATTTGTTGCAGAACATAGAATATCCGACTGATAGCTTTTACATTTGTCTTTGATAATAAGGCTATATTTAAAGATTTAGTACTAAAAGTGTGCATACACTTACTTCATGTGCCAGTGCAACAGATGGCATCAAAATCTCAATTTGTAAAAAAATGGCACTTAGCCAGTTGATGTATAACATCGTCCAAATATAATGCAAAAGTAGTGTTATTAAAAAAACTTTTTTTCTGTCGAGTAAGATAATTTTTCATGTTTGACTTTGTCAAGTGCTTGAATATTAAAATTTTATAAACATTTGAGACTTTCTGAAACATAACACTGTGTAGGCTACCATTTTTTTTTAATTGCATTTTACCTTCTATAAATAAACACGCTATCTCCTATATTGAAATTAATGTTGGGATGTAAACATTATGAGGTAATAATCATTTAAATTCATCGGAAAAAAATTATGAGGTGAGTTTTCAAAAAATATTTCTCCATTGAATTTAAATACTATCCTCTTTTTAAATATTGGATATTTTCCAGAACATCTGTAAAACTGTTATTTTTTTCCTTCAAATTGAATATTCATTTACAATTCTATAGGCTATACTAAATTTGCAAATACTAAATTTATGAATTGTACCAGTAAACATATTATGTTTACAGTAATCAGTTGATTTGGTGTTTACTTGATGAAGATCCTTGATGTTTATTTATTAAATAAAATTATTAAAGTTTTATATGATTTTCATAATATTTATTTTATTTATGAAATGTTCAATAATATAAATATTTATGAAAATCATACAAAACTTTTATAATTTTATTTAATAAATAACTAAATATTATGATAGTACTATAAAATCCAACTTAAAACATTTCTGCTGCCTGCCACTTCAGGGCAGTAACATGTTATGGTTTTTTTTTTCAAGATAGAGAAGAGATATATATTTTCTTGTATCTTGTAAGCCCATGTTTCCCTTAACTGAGATTTTGTCGCTCTCCCCCTACAGGGAAGAATTTGAACCATACTAATTTAGTTACACTTGTTTTTGTATAGATGTCATTTGAGTGGTCTGTGGTCAGCGTTCTGCCTCATACGGACATCTAGGAAACCAAGGTAGTACTAGGACGGGAAAATTCAGTAAATTTTGCTTAGAGGCCTTTTTCATTCAGGCTTAAGGAACTTTTACGAGCCTGAAAATCTTCAGACTCAGGACCCACGGCTTAAAGTCCCTCCCGGAGGACTTACTCCTTGGATTTTTCCATCCTAAAAATTCCGGTTTGAACCCGCGACCCTCGGGACCAGAGGCAAGGAGCATAACCACTAGACCACCATGGCCGTTATATATATATATATATATATATATAAGGTTCTTAAAAGTGACCAATATGATACTAGAATTTAAAAATTACACGTAACTATATTATAAATTTATGATTATATAAAATTCAGTTACACACAAATTTAAAATTTGGATTGAAAATTACATTCAGTTTTAATATAATTTTTTTTTTACCAAAGAGAGACAGACAAGTGAATGGAGAAGACAGTTAAATAGTGAGCTACTTGTTCTTTATGGGAAACCTGATGTAGAAAGGTTAAGTTTTGCAGACTATGATGGGCAGGACACATGACATGAATGTAGAATAAAAGTGGTGAAACTCCTTGTAAAAGAAACCAGAAGGAAAGCACCCAATAGGTAGACCAAGAAAGGGTTGGGAGAATAACATTAATCATGATTTGAGGGAAGTAAATTATACAGGGGATGATTTGAAAACATTAGCTCAGGATGAGCTTATTTCTGCATGGCCATGAATCTACAGGTTTGATAGTGCTAATGAGTTGTTAGTGATTGATTTATTTCTATTTTAGAGATTAATAATGGTTCCTTCATTCCTTTGACTCAGCAAGCCACCACTGCTGTGAATATTGCTTGTGCATGAATTACAATAGCTTCATATCAATATTGTATTTTTATTAAGCTGATTATTGTTGTGTTTTATAAACACTTTATTATTAATATGACATAAAACTTAGGACACCTACATCTGTAATGTTATTATACTACTTATAAAGTCATGTTTTTCTTAGAATATTAATAATAATCAGATGATGTAACTTTTACTTATTTATGTGTTTCAAAATGCCATCCATTCCGCTTTATTTACTTCAGATTCCATACTGGGTGGATAGATGGCATTAATACGGTCTATTTTCAATTTACGCACCACTTCAGCAGACCACTTTGCATAGATTATGTATTCTTGTATTGCATACAGAGAGGAGTGTAGGATGAGTGTATGTTTGTATGTTTGTGTTGTGTAAAATGTGCTATATGAGGAATGATGATAAAGGGAAGGATGAAGGTGAAAACGGTGCCAGCATGTAGCATACTCCTGTCGAAAAGTACCATGGGCCCATCAGACTTAATTACCCCATATGATGAATGAATTGCTATCAATAATAACACATGACTCTCATCATATGTACTGTGGAGGGATTTAGTGCAGGAATCTGGAGCATAATCCAGTGATTAAACAATGTACATCACCACCCCTCCTGGCCCAAAAATTTGAAATTTTTACAATTAAATTAATTAAATTTAAATTTCCAACCTTGCAGGGTATTGAACCTGGGCTCACTAGTCAGAAAGTGGGAATGCTACCACCAGAGCTAGCATGATGGACTTTATTTATGAAACTTATAATGTGTTTGAATGCAGTTTTTTTTTTTTCTTTGTGGTTACATTATGTAAATATGATGTTATAGCAAAATAATATAAACATAATAAGTAAACCATATAATTATTTCTGAAATACATTCCTGTGTCAAATTGTGGTAAGGATTTGTTAAATATCTCCTGAAAATCTTTAGCATATACTTTCATTAGACCATGAGAGAACATACAAAAACAATATTTTATCATTAATTATATAGAGTGTTGTGGATTTCCTTAAAGTTGAACCACTTTGACTGTTGAAAATACATGAACAAAAAAATATTACTTTAAAATACAATAGGAAGTAACATTAAGAGGTTTGTTTAATAATTGAAACATTATGTCTATTCATTCTTACCTCTTATAGTTGTTTTTGTCAAACATATGTTTCAGGGGTTCCTAGCCCCATCGTCAGCGATTACAGACTGAATTTTCTCATGTTGTCAGCCCTGATTCTTGATTTCTGCTCTCTCTCTCTCTGCTTCTAGTCCAATGAATTTACTAATCAGGTTCCTTTCTCGGGGAATTTCAAAATTCATAATTATTTTGAAGCTGTGTTTATTTTTATGCCCCTCGTTGTGGAGACATTTAAAGTTGGGTTTCTCGGTGAGATATCCGAAGTTGAAGATTTGTGATATAACTTAAATCACTTTAAATCTGCCACGGCACTAATAACTCTCTTCAGGGGAATGAGGAAATGTTTCTTACACAAATAACAACACTTTATTAACAGTTGAACGATAAGTTAGTTTATTTAAAACTCTCACTTTGGTCAAGATGAATCTTGTAATTTAAAAGTTCCAAAAGATTCCGGCTTAGGTTGATATTTTTCATTTCTAGAAGATTACCATTTTATGTATTTAATGGATGACGAATGCTAACGGTCAATCCAGTCATTATTATTCATTATTTTCACTTAGAAACTGTTTTTCACCAAGATGGATGACTATTATATCACTATATAATCTTTCATACTTTTAACACTATTTCTTTCAACCAACATCAATAAAATAAACAATTATTTCCTTATTCTTTTAAGGAAAGCAGTCGCCGAACATGACCGACCATCTTAAAGTATTGTAGCCATCTTTTTTATTATGTAATAACCTCTAGGTTCTGATTGGTCCAACAGAAAAGGAAGGAGTATTTTCAAGCTAACTTCTATCCAATTCCACCAATCCCATTTATTTCTTTATAAAAATTATCAATTTGAATATTTGAAGTATTTTACATACTGCATCAGTTATAAAAACATCCAACTGTATTAACAGTTTATATTGACTGGTTATTTTTTTTATATACTTATAAAAAAATTTGAATTCTATAAATCAATCTGATGTCCATTCTTCATATAAATAAATATAATTATAAACAAAACAAAAACCCTTATTATTTTTATATGGGGATAAATATCCGGTTTTAAATTGCCCCTGATTTATTTTAATCTTAGCTACAACTAAGTGTGAGGCTAAATTAAAATAAATCACTTTCCCCAAATATCAAGTTTCTTTCTATACAAGATTCATCTGTATTAGAATCAATACAATGTAATACATCACAATTATAATAAATACATGGTACATAAAGAAATAGAAGTATTAATTTTACAAAATTTACATACAATATTTTAAATACACTTTGAACTATTTGAAGTCACCAGCTACAACTAATTAATAGGAGTCTGAAATGGTTTCAACAGTTCTTTGGAATATTTTCCAATTTCTTTCTAGTGTCTATTTCTCTTAGCTCATATGTGGTATCATTAAAATTTTTAAATATTTCATAGGGACCTTTATACAATAGGTTCATCCTATGATATTGTTTCTTTAAAGCATTGGATAATGAAATATCCCTTATGAGAACTTTGTCTCCAACTTTGGGATTCCACTTCCTTTTGTCTTTTAACCTTATTGTTGCGCTTTTCTGCGCGACATTCTAACCTTTCAATAACTCTTTTACATATTTCCTCGGCTGTCTCCGGGATTTGACTTTTATCAATGATAGGTAATGGTAAATTAGCAATTAACCTGTCAGGTTGTTTACCTGTCATTAGGAATATGGGTGCTTCCCCAGTATTGACATTAATTGAATGATTCATAACATTCTCTATGACGCTGATATGTTTTTAAACCAGTCAGAATGTTTATGATGGGTCAAAACTCTTAAACTTGTAGTAATTTCCCTATTAACTCTCTCACAGGGATTACTTTTGGGTGATATTTACTACAATGGTACAATTTAATTCCTATCGCAGTAAGTTTATCTTTAAACTTAGGACTTGAGAACACTGAAGCATTATCACTAAGTAGTGCATCAATAGGTCCATAATTAGGTAAATAATCTCTCACAATTTTACCTAGGCAAGCTCTGCTATTTACACTTCTTAATGGATATATTTTTACAAATTTTGAGAATACATCAGATAATACAAGAATATGCTTGTAACCAAATTGTGTAGTAGGCATTTCTCCATGAGTATCCATTACTACTAAGCTATTTACTTTGTTCCTTAATATGTTTTGTGGAACTATATCATATTTTACGTTCATACATTTGGCTTTTTGACAAGTTATGCATGAAGAAGTAAACTTTCTCAACTTTTTATCTAAATGTTTAACATAAAAAAATTCACTTATGTTGAGAGCTAATTTTTCACAACCTGCATGATTTAAGCCGACATGAAAAGTTCTAAATAGTGGAACTTCCATATTATTAGGAATTATAACTTTCCATTTTTTTACATTTCTCCCATGTAATTTGTAAAGAATGTCATCCTTTATACCGATTTTCTTATTACAATCAATTCCTTTTTGTCATCATTATTTATATCTCTCGCACTATACTCAATCGTTGTAACTCTATATCAGATTTTTGATGCTCAACAATGTTTTTCATCAACAATGAAAATCCTTTGTCTCTATACAGTTTTACATTAAACATTACTACTTCGTGTTTAGGAGTATGTACAGTTTCAGGTATTTTCCCAACACTTTTCAATCTAGACAGGAGGTCAGCAAACACATTCTGTTCTCCTTCTATGTGTTTTATTTCAATATCATAGGAAATAATTTCCATGATCATCCTACTCAGTTTATTATTGGATAATCTACATTTACTTATAAAACTTAGTGAAATGTGGTCACTATGAACAATAACTTTGTTTTTATAAGCATAAATTCATATTTTTTTTTTATTATGTAAAAATGCTGTATAGGGCCGAACTTTGGGGTCTAGTTCTATCTGCCAAAATGAAGAAGTTAAATCAATAGAACTAATAAATCTACCAGTTTTCATATTTGCTATAGATGCTTCAATTGTCTCGGGCCTATAATTATCCCGGACAGTGAAAGAATTAGTCCTACGACTGTCTAAACACAGGCGAATTTTGCCATTAGGTTTTAACACCCAGCAAATATGGTTGGCGTAAGGAGAATCAGATTTCTGTATTATTCCTTGCATTAACATGTCATCTATCATTTGATCTGCCTGCTCTCTGATGGCAATAGGGATGGGTCTACTTTTAATATTTATAGGTGGATGTTCCATCACTTTAAAGGAATATTTAAAACAGTTGCACAATCCCGGCTTCGAAGAAAAAGAACTCTTATTTTCATTAAGATGTCATACAACATGCCTTTCTGTTCATTGTTTATGCCATGAGTGTCTTTAACTTTTTCCTTTATCATTTCACAGATGTCTTTTTCAAGTTCGTCACTCACACAATATAATAGAGGAATTTCATCATACTCAGTATTTGCAAGAGACACATTCTAAATCACAACATTTACATGCGACATAATCGTCAGCACAACCATTTTCATTATTAAGGCTTTCTTCGCCCTCGACACTTTTGTCGGAAGTACAATTAACTGCAATATTATCTTGCATTTGGCATCCACGGCCATTCACCAATTCCCTCTCCTCATGAACAACAATATTCTCTATAAAAATGTGTTCTTCAGCAATGTCACTCTCCTTCTTACTTAGATTCTTATTCTCCTCATATTCATTATCAAATGGGATGACGACTCTCACATTATCTTCATTATACAAGGAAATATTCTTACACTCAAAATTTATTATGGCATTATATTGCTCCAAACAGGTCGCAGCCTATTAACATATCACAAGACAAGTATGGAGAAATTAAACATATTGCACTGAAGTAATATCCTCCGATATGTAAATCTAGAAGGCACTGTAGCTTAATTGGCAGTTTTTCTTGCCTATCGCAAGAGTACAATACACTCCACATATTCTTACAGTCATTATCTTATTCCCTTTGTTGACTAAGAAATTATAAAATTTCTGATTATTGTTGTGTTTGAGCAGCCACTATCCGCTATGCAAGTAACATCATTGTTAAAAATATTTACTTTAATTTTGGGTGGTCGTCCTATGACATTTAATTCTTTATTAGTAACAGGCATAGTATCCTGATTCTTAGAAACATTCAAATGATTATTCAATATTATGCTATCTCGCTGTCTTGAGGTACATAACTTACTATCTCTCTCATATTTGCTGGTACAATTTCTAAATTTTGAAACCTATCAAAGCATCTATTTTGGACCCCTAAGTTCATAACGATTGAGGTACATTGCGGAGTCTTTAATGTACCTTCTATGCGTTTAAAGCACGAGGTATCCTGTGATTTACTTCGAGGTCATTTTCATTACTAGGTATATCTTGACTTTGGTTGTGAATAGTTACAGAGTCTATTCTATTTTGCTCTGTCCTATCACTAGTTTCATTAATTTGACAATTTTGTTGTCGTTGGAAATACCCTTTATTTTCATTACCATAGGTATTCCTTCTTCTTTTACCTCTACAGGGAGAAGTCCAATACCTATTTCTATTTTCTCCTACTCTGTTAACATCCATATAATTAATTTGTCTGTCATTCCTATTTTCATTACGTTTGAACCATCCATTCTGGCTATTGTTACTATAATTATTAGTCATCCTATTTTTATTTGGGCTGTTTCTATTTTGAACAAATCTATTATTATTGTTGCCCTGTTTGAAATTTCTTTCTCTATTCTCCTTATGATATTCATCATTTCTTTTAGTTACAAAATTACCTTTCTTATTATAGGGCTCTGCCCCTTCCCCAAATAAATTTCTTTTACTACATTTATCTACTTCTCTTTTATTCTCTAGTAGAGCTAACAACTCTAACATTTCAGAAACATTTTGTGGTCTGGCTACTATCAAATGATATCTAATCTCATCTGGGAAGTGATGCGATAACATAGAAATTAAAGTTCTCTCATCTATTGGAGGCTGTAACAATGATGCCATTTTTGCCTTCTCCAGAAGAAATAATTAAGATAACCTTGTTTACCATTGTTGGAGAATTTTCCACTAGTTAGGTCTAACCTAAGTTTGTTTTGTCTTTCTGGTCCCCAGTAGTAACCTAAGAAAGCATTTTTAAATGTTTGATAAGTCATTGAATCATGGCAAGCTATCTTAAACCAAGACTCTGCATTGTCTTTTAAACTTTTTCTTATGAAGAACATTCTGAACTTGTCTTCTATTCCTTTGATTTCGAAGTATTCTTCAATTTCCCTAATGAAATCAGTAGGGCTTTGGCCTACAGTATCACCAAAATTAGGTAAGTTAATTTCCCCTAAAAGATTAGCAGGAATTTTACATACATTTTTACTACTACTGCTAGAAGGAGGATCATTATTAACATTACTAGAATGTCCTGACATAACCTCAATCTCCTTTTCACTATTTTTTGACACATATTTATTTTCAAGTTCAACAATCTTAGTTATCCATCCTTCAACTTGTTCTTTTATAATAATTACTTCATTTGTTATCTTTGATTGAAGTTCTTCATTACCTAAGATAACACTTTCTTCGGAAATTTTTAGTCTATCTTCGACTTTAGTTCCTAATTCTTCGATTTTATCTTGGCAACTTTGCCTTACCTCAATCAAAGATATTTCTATTTGATTATGTGTTTCATCAATCTTTTCATTACATTTTTCTACCTCATTTTTACAAATATCTATTTTCTTTTCACAGTCTTTAGCTACATTTACTATTCTCTGTTCCAGTTTAGAATTGTTTTGTTTGCATTCTAACCTAATGCTTTCTAACTTTTGATCTAGTTTTAAGTTATTTTTTAATTTCTTTACTAAGATTGGAAATATTTGCATCAATTTTATTGCTAAGGTTAGTTACATTAGCTTCTAATTTACTACTGAGAATTGAATTGTCATTCCTAATTTCCTTTAATTCTGCACTATTCTTTTCCAGTTTATTATTAATATCAGAAATGTTATTTATTAACAATGTTACCCAAGAAGGTGTATCATTAGTTTGATTATTTTCATTGTTACACAAAATTAAATTTTCTTGGCCTTCACTAATTTCTTCATCAATATTAACAGTTTTACAAGTTATATTTTCGTTATTGGCCATTGTTGGGTATTTTAATATTTTCTTATTTCTTAAAAGCATTAATTGTTATTATCACTAATTCACTTTTCACATATAAATTTTAACTGTACTCACTTTTGAAGATTTTTATTACTTTCCTCATTCTCGTGGTCCTTGGTTCGATTCAGGTTTACAGGTCCCTGGTTCGATTCCCATTCGAGCCCTCGTTGATGCGCCATTTGAAGCTGTGTTTATTTTTATGCCCCTCGTTGTGGAGACATTTAAAGTTGGGTTTCTCGGTGAGATATCCGAAGTTGAAGATTTGTGATATAACTTAAATCACTTTAAATCTGCCACGGCACTAATAACTCTCTTCAGGGGAATGAGGAAATGTTTCTTACACAAATAACAACACTTTATTAACAGTTGAACGATAAGTTAGTTTATTTAAAACTCTCACTTTGGTCAAGATGAATCTTGTAATTTAAAAGTTCCAAAAGATTCCGGCTTAGGTTGATATTTTTCATTTCTAGAAGATTACCATTTTATGTATTTAATGGATGACGAATGCTAACGGTCAATCCAGTCATTATTATTCATTATTTTCACTTAGAAACTGTTTTTCACCAAGATGGATGACTATTATATCACTATATAATCTTTCATACTTTTAACACTATTTCTTTCAACCAACATCAATAAAATAAACAATTATTTCCTTATTCTTTAAGGAGCAGTCGCCGAACATGACCGACCATCTTCAAGTATTGTAGCCATCTTTTTTATTATGTAATAACCTCTAGGTTCTGATTGGTCCAACAGAAAAGGAAGGAGTATTTTCAAGCTAACTTCTATCCAATTCCACCAATCCCATTTATTTCTTTATAAAAATTATCAATTTGAATATTTGAAGTATTTTACATACTGCATCAGTTATAAAAACATCCAACTGTATTAACAGTTTATATTGACTGGTTATTTTTTTTATATACTTATAAAAAAATTTGAATTCTATAAATCAATCTGATGTCCATTCTTCATATAAATAAATATAATTATAAACAAAACAAAAACCCTTATTATTTTTATATGGGGATAAATATCCGGTTTTAATTTCCTTGTTCTTGTGTATGTAGATTTTCCCCATATGGTGTGTTCATTTTTGTTTCCTAACTGTTTTAATTATTTTGTTTTTACATCTATTTTATATTTTTCTGACCAAACGTGAGCAGCCACTGCAGATTTTTCTACTTCCCCCTTTTTTTACATTTCTTATGTGTTCTTTAGTTCTAATGTGATAAAATACACATAGGGAAATAAAAAGAAATTTAACCATTAGAACTAAAGAACACAAAATAAATGTAAAAAAAAGGGGAAGCAATGACTGCTCATGTTTGGTCAAAAAAACACAAAATAGATGTAAACACAAAATTATTAAAACGGTTAAAAAAAAATGAACTCACCATATGGGAAAAAATCTACATACAGAAGATCAAGGAAATAATTATAAATTTTGAAATTCCCGGAGAAAGGAACCTCATTAGTAAATTCATTGGACCAGAGGCAAGAGAGCAGGAATCAAGAATCAGGGCCGACAACATGAGAAAATTCAGTCTGTAATCGCTGACAATGGGGCTAAGAAGCCCCGAAATATATGTTTGACAAAAACAACTATAAGAGGTTAGAATGAATAGACAAAATGTTTTAAAATATTATTTATTTATTAAATAAAACTATCAAAGATTTTCATAAATATATTATATAAGTATAATATATTATATAAATATAATATATTATATTCTATTATATTATATTATAATATAATAGATGTATATTTTTACTTCAAATACCAAATCAGTTGATTAGTTAAAATGTTACTTAAAGCCTCCTTACCTAGCCATGGCATTTCAATGGATTCTATATTTACATCGTTGTCAGGTGCTTCCAACTGTGGAATTAATGTGGCAGAAAATGCAAGAGAAAATCCAACTACAATGTGGAAAGAGCCAGCAGAAACTGCAGCAAATATCTAAAGAGAAAAGTAAAGCATTGTTAAATTCCAGGAGGTTTAGTACATATACCAATAATAAAAGACCCATAAAACAGTTTTTTAGAGTGTTTTCAATTGTGTCAAGAAACAGTTAGAAACAATCTATTCATTGCAAAACAGTTTGAATCCAAAGATCAATTGATAATTTTTATATTGCTGTATCTAAGCACAGTTTACCTGATATTTAAAATAGTACTAAAATCTCAAATCTTGTATTTGGTACTGGTATGTTGATTTTTGCAAATAGTGGACAACTGACTTTGAGATTCAATATGTACCGGTAATGAATAAGGTGAATACGTCGTTGCATCTCACCTCAAGCTGAAGATGATACACAAGTATGTGTTGAAACATACCTAAAATAACTCAATTTCTATGAGATAAGATGCAACAGACCCACTATATGTATTAAGAAGAACCTCATAATGTTACTTCCTATTGTAATTTTATAATAAACCGGTAAGTTTAATCAAATCAGAAGTGTGTTTGTTGACTTGTTTATTTGTTTCATGGTTTAATTTTGCCTACTTATAGGCCTACTATGATTCTAAACAAATTCCTGTGGGTGATGTCACATATGTTACATGTTTGAAATGACTTAATATACCACACATTTTCATGATATGGGACTGAGGAATTTTAACTTCTTTGCAAGAGTCATATCCTTGGAATATTCTCAATAAAAAAATTACATAGACCTATATCTTCACACAAAGAAGATAAACATGAGGATTAAAGATTAGCAAGTGGAGAGCTTCAAATACTTGGGTTGTACTATCAGTAGTAACATGAACTGTGGTCAAGAGGTAAAGCAGAGGATAGCAATGGCAAAAGAAGGTTTTAACAAGGGGAGAAGCATTTTCTGCAGACCTTTGGCAAAAGAATTATGGAAGAAGCTAGTGAAGTGCTTTGTGTGGAATGTAGTATTGTATGGTGCAGAGACTTGGACATTACGACGGAATGAGGATAAGCAACTGGGAGCTTTGAAATGTGGATATGGAGAAGGATGGTACGTATAAAATGGACAGACAAAATTAAAAATAAAGATGTGCTAGACAGAGTGGGCGAAGGAAGAACAAAGCTGGAACTCATAAAGAAGAGGAAAAGAAATTGGATTGGTCACTGGCTAAGAAGAAACTGCCTGCTGATGGATGCCCTATAAGGAATGGTCAATGGAAAGAAAGTAAGACATCAGATGATAGACAATATTAAAATAAATGGTTTGTATGCAGATACAAAAAGGAAAGCTGAGTTAAGGAAAGAGAGGAGAATGATGAGTTTGCAATGAAAGACCTGCTCTTGGACAGAACACTATGAATGAAATGAATATCTTTACAAAAAATGAATTCAAATAAGAATTGTACCACCACTCTGTCAAAATAGAAATACCTTGTTTTTTTTACCTTTGGGGGAGACATTATCTCAACTCTAGTATTTCCAATTATTACTATGGTATGTATTTGGTAATATGAAGAAATTATGTATGAATAAATAAAAAGATAACTGATTCTCAATGGTAATTACAATGTCAATAGTGCCACAGCAACAATATCCATCCATAGTAATTCTGCCCGAAGGCAGGTCCTTCACTGCAATCGTAGCATTTGCATGCTATGCTTGCAGCTTTACTAGGGAATTGTATAGGTGTGGTAGCTTCCCGTTGCTTTCCACACCGGTGAAGGATGATGGTGATGATGATAATGATAAGGATGATGATGATGATGATGATGAAGATGATGGCCATATGATTTCGGGGACCGTTTGGGCCTTAAAGTTTTCCTGACATTTGTCTTACAGGTGAGGAAAAACCCCGATAAAAACCTCACCCAGAAAAACTGCCCCGACCGGGGATCGAACCCGGGCCCGCTGCGTGACAAGGCAGCACGCTACCTCGAGACCACAGCGGTGGACAGCAACAATATGATAAACAAAAAATTTTTGTGTGAGCATTATTTTATAAACATAGAGATAGAGCAAAATATAGATTAGCTGTGATTAAAAGACAACTGTTAATCTTAAAATAAAACTAACATCAATGTTTAATCTCTATTATTACCAAGAAGTCGCTGAATAATATTTAAGATTAGGGCGAATTATATTAGTTAGCTTTGTAACTTTAGTGAAATGAACAGTTAGTTATCTGAAGTAATTACTAATTTGCAGTCTTAGATATAAATTTGTAGTATAATTATTTTAGAAATTAGGATGTATATGTAGATTATAGAAGGTTGCCAGTAGTCATAGAAGGAGGGAAAATAGAAGAGATGGACGTTATTTAGTTAAAATATGGTTTAAGGACTGGGTTTTGAGGTATTAAACATCATTAAAAAAAAGTGAAAAATAAAACTTAAATAAAATGTAAGCATTAGGTTAAAGGAAAATGTGCCATAAGTAAGTCAAATATTTGAATATAGTACTCATTTTGTGTTATTAATCAATCCATTATTTTGTCATTAATTGAAAGAAAGTCATTAACAAAATTTGCTGTTAATCAAAAGACTCTATCTTGGAAATGACCTTGTTCAGTGGCAATAGTTTGTTAACCATCATTCACTGAACAGATTTTTATGTCATTCGCCATACACCTTTTCTTTATAATTACTTTAAATTTAACTAAGAAAACTACATTTATCTTACCAAGGGAGTTGCTTATATGGTAGTGTTTGAGATTGGTGCTGGTTTTAAACTTCAGTGCCAAATAACCTAAATGAGGTTTTTTCTTAGTGTTCTTCAGTCATCAAGACAAGTGCTGAGTTGGAATTTTATAGCAGCAACCCATTTCATAGCAACATCTTCAATATTTCGTGGGTTAAGCTTTTAATGCACTATCGAACCCGTAGGTTCATGGCCGCGCGGACATAAGCTCTCCATACATCCCTATCCTGAGCTAATCCTTTCCAATCACCCCCTATATAATCTATTTCCCTCAAATCATAGTTAATGTTATTCTCCCACCTCATTCTTGGTCTACCAACTGGACGTTTTCCCTCTGGTTTTCCTACAAAAATCTTCCATGCATGTCTTTCATTCCCCATTCGTGCCACATGTCCTGCCCATCGCAGTCTATGAGAGTTAACTGTTCTCATTATATCTGGCTTCCTATAAAGACCATGAAATTCACTGTTATGCAGTCTTCTCCATTCACCTGTCTGTTTATCTCTCTTTGGTCCAAAAATTTTCCTAAGAACTTTATTCTCAAATATTCGTAATCTCCTTTCCTGCTTAAAGTAAGAGCCCATGTTTCGCATCCATATAATATAACTGGTAGAATAATAGTTTTATATATTTTCAGTTTAACGTTTTTTTCAAAGGAGTTGGGAAGTCAAGAGTCTCTGTAATGCAATTTTAATAAAACCAAATATAATTATGATTAAGCATATAAATATATTATTATTAAATGTGAATGGACAAAATTAACAAATTAGGGACATTTTGAAGAAGTGGTGGAATCCAAATCCCTAAGGATAATAAATATAAACAGGGATGAGGCGCAAAAATAAATTAAACCTAGGCTCGACTCTGGAAAGCATGCTGTTATACATTACAGGAACCCTTGTCATCCCAACTTCTCTCAAGAAATGTTTAACAATAAATATATAAAATTGCAATTCTTTCAGTTTTATGGCTGCGAAATATAAATCTCTTACTTTAATAGGACAGAAACGATTACAAGTAATTGAGAATAAAGATCTTACGAAAGTATTTGGCCCAAAGAGAGATGAACAGACAGGTGAATGGAGAAAACTGCTACATATTCTTCATGGGAAACCAGATATAATAAGAACAGTTAGAACTCGTAGACTGCGATGAATGGGACATCTGGCACGAATGGGGAAGAAAAAACGCACATGAAAACTTCTTGTGAGAAAACCAGAAGGATTGTACCTACTGTGTAAGCCAAGAATGAGGTGGGAAAATAATATTAACCATAATTTGAGTGAGGGAGGTGAATTATACAGGAAATGATTGGAAAGCGTTGATTCAGCATAGAGACGTCTATAGAACTTATGCCCGCGCAGCTATGAACTTCTGGGTTCAATAGTACCAGTTGGTAATACAATATTTTAAAAAGTCTTAAATGTGTAATAGGTGAGAGGTATTAATAGCTTAATTTTATCAAATAATTAATTCTGTGCATCCTAACAATTTATTATTTGAGAAGTGACAGCTTAGTCAACAAGTATTGGGAAGCAAGAGGAAATATGAGTGGATATAATAATAGGCCTAATAATAATAATAATAATAATAATATATAATAATAATAATAATGATTTATTTTAGCTGGCAGAGTTAAGGCCATAAGGCCTTCTATTCCACTCAACCAGCGAATAGTAAAATTATACAAAAATTACGTAACTTACATATTACAATTTTAAGATATTATTAAAATACAGACTAAACAAAATACAGGGCAAGTCAAAATGTTGTGCAGGTTTTCAGAAATGTATTATGTGAAATGTAATGAACATATAATATTGTGAGACATATTGTATGAAAGGTAAACTCTCAAAGTTTTTTTTTAAATATTCACAGATGTTCTATGTGAGCGCCTTTTGTTACACGACAGATGTCAAGACGATATTCAATCTCCTGCCAAACTTTCTGTAGCAGTCCGCGGTCGATATCAGCAATGGCTGCTGTGATGCGGGCACGCAGTTCATGCAGTGTTGTTGGAAGTGGTGGTACGTAAACATGATCCTTTACAAGACCCCACATGAAGAAATCACACGGGGTTAGATCTGGTGAACGAGGTGGCCAATGAATGAGTTGTTGATCACCCTGAGATGCACGGCCTATCCAGCGTTGTGGTAAAGCCGTATTCAAATGGTCTCGAACACTGCCATGGTAATGTGGAGGGGCACCATCCAACTGCAGAATGAAATCTGGACTATCCGCTTCAAGCTGCGGAAGGAGCCATTGTTGTAGCATATCAAGGAAAACATGTCCGTTCACAGTACGTTCATGAAAGGAAAAAGGGCCCATAAACCTTTGCATGGGAAATGGCACAAAAGACATTCACTTTCGGAGAATCGCGTTGATGTTCCAGAGTTGCATGGGGGTTACCAGTTCCCCAAATCCTTACATTGTGTCTATTCACTTTTCCTGAAAGGTGGAAAGTCGCTTCATCACTGTAAACTACCCTCTCATGGAACTCATTCTCTTCCATTAATGCGAGAAAATCAACACAGAAGGACGCTCGCAAAGCATAATCGGCGGGTTTTAAGGCTTGAACCAGTTGCAAGTGGTAGGGTTTCATCTGTAAACGTTTCCGGAGAATCCACCATACAGTTTTTTGTGGTAGTTGAAGTTCTGTCGCTCCCCGGTAGGTGGATTTCTGTGGACTCCGCACGAAGCATGTGCGAACGCGTTCGACTGTCTCTTCACTCGTCGACGGACGGCCAGTCGATTTTCGTTTACAGATACAGCCTGAATCCCTAAATTGTGTGTACCACTTACGAATGGATCTCCCATCCGGCGGGTCTTTATCATATCTGGTACTGAAATGTCGTTGAACACTAGTCACAGAGTTGTTTACATGGTAATCAAGCACACAGAAAGACTTCTGATCCCCAGTCAACGCCATTTTCCTTTACTGCTCTGCTGTTGACATCTTGCGGGTGAACGCGGAACTTTAGAAGTGGACAACTAAACTTTGAGAGTTTACCTTTCATACAATATGTCTCACGATATTATATGTTCATTACATTTCACATAATAAATTTCTGAAAACCTGCACAACATTTTGACTTGCCCTGTACAATGATGATGTAATCTAATACTAGCTAATACTAACAAAAACATAGAATATAATAAAATTAAAATGATATAAAATAAAGTAAGTAGCTTCCTAGATGATTATTAATGGAATGCTCTATATAGTTGTTATGCAGTTAATGTTTTCATTGCGTCGAACTTAAGATATCAGTTAATTTGGATTTAAATAATGATAGTATTGACAGTCCCTGACATGACTGGGAAGTGAGTTCCACGCTCTAGCCCTAGATATTGTGTAAGATTCAGAGTATAGACAGGTCCTGTGTTGTGGTATCAAAAGTAAAGAAGAGTCTTGTGATCTTGTTCCTAAATTGTGATGAGCCGATAAAATTTGAAAACGTGTTGTTAAATAAGTTGGTAAATATGTGTGCAGAATTTGGAATAGTAAGGTATGTGAATGTAAAGTTCTTCTGTCATTTAGGCGTAGCCATGATAAGGCCTGAAATGAAGGAGACACGTGGTTATAACGACGGAGATTGAATATAAATCGAATGCACGCATTATGAGCACGCTCTAGTCTATCAGATATATCAGTCAGTAATATGTCGCAGTAGTCAAAGTGTGGCATTATAAGAGTCTGTACAAGTATTTGTTTTAATTTTGTAGGAAGGAAGTTTTTAAAACTATTTAGGGAGTGAAGAATTGAGAACACTTTCTTGCAGGTATTATTCACCTGGATTTTCCAGTCTAGATGTTGGTCCATATAGATACCCAGATTTTTTACTACTGAGCTGTAGGGGATGTTTTTGTCATTTAGGAGAATGTTACGGATATTTTCGTAATTTATAATGCTTTGGAGCAGGTGAATAATTTTACATATCTAGGATGCAATATCTCATATGAAGAATAAAAGGATGTAAATGCAAAAATATCTAAATTTTTAAGAATTTTAGGGTTAATAAATTCTATCTTCAAGCCACAGTTAGTCCAAAAGCATTCAAGATTAAAAGTGTATAAAACACTGGCTCTTCCAACTCTTTTGTATGGTAGCGAAGTATGGACGTTGAAACAGAAGGATATACAGAGACTTAGATCTGCTGAAATGAGATACCTTTGGAGGACTGCAGGATACACACTACTAGATCACAAAAAAAATGAAGACATCTTAGAAGAATTACACATGGAACCTTTAGAAAACAAAATTTCTGATTATATAAGTCAAGATGGATGCAACATGTTCATCGAATGGAAGATCACAGAATATCCAAACAAATGTTAAGATAACAACCTGCAGGAAGAAGAAGACCAGGACGTCCACTCAAAAGACTTTTGGATGGTGTTTCTCTTGAGACCGAAACAGGTCAACAAATGGCCTAAATTCGTGAATGTACTATGATGATGATGGATTTGCCGATGTCCTATAATTATGCACTGTGTCTTGTCAGCATTTAGATTAAGTCCATGCTTCTTCGACCATTGGGAAAACCCCTGACACTGTGTTACATCTGATCTTTTCTTCTGTGTGTTTTCTTTTTCTTGTTTTCTCATTGTAAGAGCAATAGTATTTATATAAATGTCTCTGTATTAAAAACATATCATTTCGATAAATTCATACCCAAATTCTATTCTCTAAAAGAAATATTAGTGCATCTAAGATTTATTTATGAACCATAACATATTCATGCGTAATTGCGGATTTCAAGAATCACATGTTGAACTCACTGTGAGATATGACCTTGCCGTCCCATTCCAAAATACCTAATTGACAGTCTGACATGCTCTAAATTCGAGAATTTGGAAACTAGGCCGCAAAGTTCTATATTGTAATTAGGCTAGTATGACGTAACAGTGTTATTAATGTGTTGATATGTTTGCAGAATTAATTACAATAGTTATTTAGGATACGCCCCTTTTGATGAGATCATGAATATACAGTGTTATGACACGAATTGCCTCAGTAAACAACTAACGCAATTAAGTTCGCGAATATTTTATCTAGTGAATTGATCTTGATTACATTAATTTTCGTCACTCAATTTTGTAGAATGATAATATAACGACATAAACTACACCACAGTTAAATCGCACAAATCAAAACCAACGCGAATAATACTTGCAAGTATAGGCTACGGGATTCTAGAACCTTCTGCTTCAAACAAAGGCAATAAAAATTCTTAGGTGCCGACCACGTGACTGGAAGAGTGGAAGATTTTAACTTTCTTCAGTCGTCTTGCATCGTAGTCTTGTCGACCAAGGTAGATCTGAACCTTTGCCTGGGACCCATCATGAAGAATATTAAACTTCACGCAATCCATAACTTAAATTAGTACATTCTAATCACTAAAGGACGAATTTGTATGGCCTAAAAAATAAGAAAACATGCAAATATTTATGACCTAAGAGTGATTAATTGGGGCCTACGATCCAAAAAAAGACATAATTTAATGAATACATTACAATTTGTACTAATTATTTATTCATAAACATTTTCGAACTTCTCGCCATACAGTGAGAGCTGGTGTTGTATCGGCCCGGTCTTTCAATCAATTTCCAAGAATAAAAAAAGCTATCTTCTAACAACTGACCATGCAACTTGCGACTTACATAAGTAATTTTAGTTATTTAAACTTGTCTGACGACTTATAAAAGTGCCCCGTAATATGACTAAAATGTGACTTTTTTACAGAAATTAGAACAAATATGGCCAAAATCTAAAAGCATGAGAAATATGACTTTTAAGACTAACCCACTGGCACTATCGATCCCATAGGTTTATGGCTGCGCTGACATAAGCTCTCCATATATCCCTATCCTGAGCGAATGTTTTCCAATCATTCCTGTATAATCTACTTCACTCAAATCATGGTTAATATTATTCTGCCACCTCATTTTTGGTCTACCAACTGGACGTTTTCCATCTTGTTTTCCTACAAGAAGCCTCCATGCCCTTCTTTCATTCCCCATTTGTGCCACATGTCCTGCACACCGCAGTCAACAAGACTTAACTGTTCTTATTATTTCTGGTTTCCTATAAAGAACATATAGCTCACTGTTATGTAGTCATCTCCATTTGCCTGTCTGTTCATCTCTCTTTGGTCTACAAATTTTCCTAAGAATTTATTCTCAAAAACTCGTAATCTCATTTCCCCCCTTAAAGTATGAGTCCATGTTTCGCACCTATATAATATAACTGGTATAATAATAGTTTTATATATTTTCAGTTTAACGTTTTTGAAAGGAGTTGGGACATCAAGAGTCTCTGCAATGCATAATAGCACGCATTTCCAGAATTGAGCCTATGTTTAATTTCTTTGTGCATCTCATTCCTATTTGTGATTATTGTTTCTAGGTATTTTAATTCAGCCACTTCTTCAAAATTTCCCTCATTTGTTATTAACTGTCCTCTTCCAGACACAATAAAAAATCACTTAAATTTTCATTAGAAGATCTATATAAATGTAATTTACTTACCTGAAATCCAAAATAAAGATTTAAAAAATATGACATGTCATATGAATCTGCCACATAATTAACATAAATACTTTAATCTAAAATAAAATTACTCTAATTGAGCACATGCTAAATGTACTTATCAAACTGATGTGATTTATGGGCATACGCTGATACATGAAGGTTCAAATGAGTCGATTGTGCACTTGAGGTTCACTTGGCACGAAAGGTGGAAACAACAATCTGTGCTGTACTCAAGGTGATTATTAAAAGTTTTAAGTATTAGGAAATAAAATTGACTATTTAACTCATGCCCCAAATGGGAGTCAATGACCAATCACATTTCAATGATTTTTTATTTACAACCAATCACAGTCGTGTTTCGCCTAAAATTTACCAACTGAAGTTTATCATATTAAAGAAAGCACCTCCTTTTTAACATTCTGAATAGGTCATAGCATTATTTTGCAGTAGCTGACCCTCGAAGAAATACGGCTACCAGATTCTATATATAGTGCATGAATGTCAGCAGAAAGCGCATGCGATAGATAATATAAAAACATTTGTAACAATTGATTATACCAAAAAAAAAAAAAAAAGAAACCACGGTTTGCATTTTCTTAAACGAATTATTTTCCAGGAAATGACGTTGCAGAAAAATGTAATTGACATATTTACATCATAGGACATCAAATTAATTAATACCTATAACGTTGGTTATAAATTGCTCCACTAGGGTGCATTCTTACAACATTGTGATCCTTGGCAATAAATAGTAATATGACCTGGTTGCAGTGATGAGCAAAGAAGCAAATGAAGCGTACCAATCGTTTCTCATTTGTTTTCAAACATCGCCATTTACACTAAAATATAAATATTTTAAAATAACTATAGTTAAATACTGATTTGTGAGTAAACAGCTTAATTTATTCGTTAAATAGTCCTAACAAATGCCACTCTTTATTTCCAAATTCTCTGGATAAATTCACTCCTTACTTCGTGAGTCGTGAATTTATCGATAATTTGGAAATCACTCGTGGCATTACTTATAAAAAGAAAGTGCCAAAACAGAAATAGATGTAATGGCAATTCTGCTTTGCAGTACAGATTTTGTGTGGTAGGCCCTTTTATCACCTATACGAGACCGGTTGCACCTAGCATCGTAAGAAATGTGGATAGTTATGTTAAGTAGTAGCTCCATGTGGATAAAACGAGCTATAAACGTTGTGAAATCCGACATACTGAGTACTTGTCGCTCCTATACTGGCTGGATAATTAATCAACATATTTCAGCGGTTTTCAACCTTTTTCGACTCGCGAACCCATTCCACAACGATCTGAGTTGAGTGAACCACTGACTTTTAAATACAGGGCAAGTCAAAATGTTGTGCAGGTTTTCAGAAATTTATTATGTGAAATGTAATGAACATATAATATCGTGAGACATATTGTATGAAAGGTAAACTCTCAAAGTTTAGTTGTCCACTTCTAAAGTTCCGCGTTCACCCGCAAGATGTCAACAGCAGAGCAGTAAAGGAAAATGGCGTTGACTGGGGATCAGAAGTCTTTCTGTGTGCTTGATTACCATGTAAACAACTCTGTGACTAGTGTTCAACGACATTTCCGTACCAGATACGATAAAGACCCGCCGGATGGGAGATCCATTCGTAAGTGGTACACACAATTTAGGGATTCAGGCTGTATCTGTAAACGAAAATCGACTGGCCGTCCGTCGACGAGTGAAGAGGCAGTCGGACGCGTTCGCACATGCTTCGTGCGGAGTCCACAGAAATCCACCTACCGGGGAGCGACAGAACTTCAACTACCACAAAAAACTGTATGGCGGATTCTCCGGAAACGTTTACAGATGAAACCCTACCGCTTGCAACTGGTTCAAGCCTTAAAACCCGCCGATTATGCTTTGCGAGCGTCCTTCTGTGTTGATTTTCTCGCATTAATGGAAGAGAATGAGTTCCATGAGAGGGTAGTTTACAGTGATGAAGCGACTTTCCACCTTTCAGGAAAAGTGAATAGACACAATGTAAGGATTTGGGGAACTGGTAACCCCATGCAACTCTGGAACATCAACGCGATTCTCCGAAAGTGAATGTCTTTTGTGCCATTTCCCATGCAAAGGTTTATGGGCCCTTTTTCTTTCATGAACGTACTGTGAACGGATATGTTTTCCTTGATATGCTACAACAATGGCTCCTTCCGCAGCTTGAAGCGGATAGTCCAGATTTCATTCTGCAGTTGGATGGTGCCCCTCCACATTACCATGGCAGTGTTCGAGACCATTTGAATACGGCTTTACCACAACGCTGGATAGGCCGTGCATCTCAGGGTGATCAACAACTCATTCATTGGCCACCTCGTTCACCAGATCTAACCCCGTGTGATTTCTTCATGTGGGGTCTTGTAAAGGATCATGTTTACGTACCACCACTTCCAACAACACTGCATGAACTGCGTGCCCGCATCACAGCAGCCATTGCTGATATCGACCGCGGACTGCTACAGAAAGTTTGGCAGGAGATTGAATATCGTCTTGACATCTGTCGTGTAACAAAAGGCGCTCACATAGAACATCTGTGAATATTTAAAAAAAAACTTTGAGAGTTTACCTTTCATACAATATGTCTCACAATATTATATGTTCATTACATTTCACATAATAAATTTCTGAAAACCTGCACAACATTTTGACTTGCCCTGTATACACATGCAGTAGACATGCATAACATATAATTCCAAGCAAAAGGTTTAATAACCTTAAATTAACTTAACCCTTAACAGTTAAAACCTAAAGTTACCCTATTTACGGCTTTGAAGTTACACAACATGTAATAATAAATATAAGTTTTCATTGTAATTGCTAATCTCTTCCTTGGAATTGAGAGTGAAGGTTGCGCCTGCTTTTTATGGCACCAGAGCTTTGAAGTCAGGAACTATACAAGTTAAATAAAGTCTCAAATCACTTTCAGCACAAAGTCTGTTTCTGTATTTATTTTTTTAATAGGCATATGAAGAAAACTACTTTCCGCACAAATAGGGGTACATATACGTAACAAGGGGCATTATAGAGTTAATTTAATTTTAAAATAATAATAATAATATAATAATAATAAATTATATTATTATTATTATTATTATTATTATTATTATTATTATTATTATTATTATTATTATTATTATTACAATGACGCAGAAATGAAGGAAACAATAACAAGCCTAACCTCGAAACCCGTCATTACGGAAAAGTTTTGGCGAACCCCTTGAAATATTTTGCGAATCCACTAGGGGTTCGCGAACCACAGGTTGGGAAACGATGACATATGTGATTGATACATGTGACCTGAGGCTGACAAGCCAAATATCTTCTACACCTGTCGCGCATGGAGTAGTAGTAATAGTTAATCATAACAAAATAATAATGAATTAATAATTACCACGAACCAAACCAATCGTGTACATTGTGCAACAAATAATGCGAACGCTACCATATCAAATTATGCAAAAAGAGGACAAAATCATTAAACCAATATACAAAGCACAAACAGTAAACTCCTATATTAATCTTAATGACCATTTGGCTCCAATAAGAATAATAAAATATAACAAAATATTGCGATTAAATGATAATTTAATGTCTCTTGTTTTTATTAGTTATTTCAGTATATTTTATATATATTTTTCATCAGTTTTTGTTGTGATAAAATGTAAGGCTAAACTTTACAATCCGTGACGCGACTTTTTTAATTCCTTCATAAACTCCTGTCAAATTTTATTCTTACGGTATCATTTCAAATTATTTCCTACCATTTACAATGATTTTTACATTTGTTTTCTAACGATTATTTCAATTATTTTTTCTAACGATTATTATTTTTCTACGATATTTAACTACATAGGCCTACGTAGCGTGAAGACGTGGCAGCCATATTGATTTTAACGAATATTATATGCAACAACAAAGACGTGTTCCAACACGGATCCAACATAGAGTATGTACTAATTATATATATATATATATATATATATACACACATTTCAGAATTTCAGAACTTACTATTTATTTTTGGACGTTGCATTCTTTTACAGGTTAGAGTGCTTAAATTGCATTAGGTTTGCTTTTAGGTTCGTTAAATATCATCTGTATGTTGGCTGTATCCTGTGATTCCATAGTGTAAACCGCTTCTCGTTTGTTGGCGATGCGCATGGTGTATGATTGGAAAAGTATTTACAAAATGTAATATTAAAATTAATATTCTCACAAGGGAATTGTTAACAATTGTATGCCGAAACCTACCTTGGAATTTTTCTGAGAAGCGTTATGATGTATCAAGGCCGTTTACAAAAGAAAATATGTGCCTTTTTAACTGCAAGACACATAAATCAAAGCCAGAATCCAGCAATGACAAGCTACTGTACGGAGGTGGATTCCCTGCTTGTGTAACAGTGGAAATAAGTGATGCGGGACGCGGCACGGACGGCAGGTAGTTAGCAAGTCAGCAGTTGTATTAATTCCCTGTAGTTTAAATGAGAATTTGGCGCTTGATTTTAGTACCATGCAATTAAAAACGGCTGATCATTTTTTTTTTCTTTGTACATCACAATGTTTCTTTGCAAAGAATTTCAAAGAAGGTTTCGGCAAGCAATGGTTGACAATTTCCTTGTCAGACTTAATGTAAATAGTGTTCACTACAAAGGGTGCAAGGAGTGTTAAAGTGAGAAAAGTTCATGTATGTCCATGGATGATTGGGTAGTTCAAAGGAAGAGTGTCAATGCGCAAAGCTGGCGATTCTGGATTCAAATCCTGGTTCAGGTATAAATTGTTCTGTAACTATTGCATGCTGATGACAAATCTGATAAATGAGTGTATTCATTTCAATATTACATTCATAATTAGCTAATATAACACGAGAATAAAAAAGTCCATCACAGTTAGGATCCTGACAATGACTCCTGTTTCTATAAAAGTTTCATATACCAAAAGGTTTCTTCCTCAACTGTAAGACAAACGTCAGAAAACTTTAAGGCCCAAACTGTCCTCGAACATTATATGGCCATCACAATCATCATCATTCATATTCGCCTTATATTAAGTTTAGGATTAAGGACTCTCATCACCATCCATCATTTTATAGGGGCAGCGTAACTCCGCCTTCCAGAAGTGGGTTGCTAATACCTCAATGCCAGGAAATGATAACCTGGGGCATTGAATAAAAAAAACAGACTCGTGTACAAGATCAAGCGATCCTGCCATGCTACGGGATGGAACCTCCCCTTCCAATCTAATAAAATGTGGATTATATATATATATATATATAAGAATGATTGCCATTTTCGAACGTGCTATGAGTTGTAAATTATTTACACAAATAAAAACAAATATGGTTACAAAAACATTGTCCATACCTATTTAATTTGGACTACTCTGTCATCTGCTTCGTTTGATCCAAAATATCAAGTAGGCGTACAAACTTTTGCATATTACCTGAGGTAGACTTGGAGGTTCTTCTTGGGTGGTGGATTTGTACACGACTGATATTCGACTAGATCCGACTTCATATAGTTTAGGTTTAGATTTCTGTATTTCTGGTTTTCCATTGGCTTCCAACCAAGGTTTTGCTTCTTCTTCTAACCTGAAACACAGCAACAATACACCAACATTAGTTACATAATAATGTTATTTTCATGCGGCGATAGGTAACTGAAGTGGGTATATTAATTTCATGGCAAATAAGGGGGAACTGTAGGAGAAGCTTCTCCGACCCGCGGCTTTGCGTAGTTGAGTCCTCACGTCACTCTGCTATACATTTATTTCTTTACACTGTGAAAATCTGCATATTATTGATTGTCAAGAGCTGTTCTAGAGAAAGAGCTCAGTTTTACGTTCATAATGATGAAAGTCGCTTGTTTTTAAGTGCTATAGTTCCCGAGATACCGCATTTTTTTAAAAATAAAGTGGGCTAATAGGCCTACAATATGCATATTGCCTCTTATGTAGTAAGAGGTTTTTACATGAAAAAAGTGGTATATAAATTTGGTATGGAGAAAATGTATTTCAAAATAAGATAGTCTGCATATTAATATGGTTAAGTTTAAAATATTTCAAAACGGAATAAAAACATCCAAGGCGCGATAGGTCTAGAAGGCCTTGGTCTACCAGCCGGATACTAGCCTCACATCCATATATCACAGAGGTAGACGATCATCCAGCCAACGTATGGGTGACATACAGTCAGCATGTCGCGTCCCCCCAGCCGTTATAGCTGGCTTTCTTAACATGAAGCTGCTGCTTATTGTAGCTACTCAAATGCTCATGATGCTGGGTTGGCACCGGTCACGTACTGGCTGAAATTCTATGAGAAAATTTATTCTCCCATGGAGAACCAACCCAAGTCCCGTAGCTCTGCGCTAAGACATCTGGCCTTAACCACTCGGCTACGGCTCGGGACTTCAAAGCAGAATGGTCTGATGTTACAGATTCTGTTTCATAAGTATAATGTATTTTTCTTAACGCGGTTTTATTTGGAATGTTTTCTGTGAAAAAAATTAACTTATCTTCAAAGTACAGACCATCATATTCTGTGGTTTTGAGCCATCTTTCAGAGAAGTTTATTATCCAGCGAATATACCAGTCTTTTGTTTTTTATGCGAAGAATTAATTGAGAATCACTTTCACAGCTTTTTTGGAAATTTCACGCAAGAAATGGGCTATTGATCAAAACAGGTGGTAATCTTAAGGCGCAAGATTAGGGCTGTTGACTGAGTTTGGTAGCAGTTCGATTCCTACCAATCCCTGAATTTTTGTCTCGGTTATTCGTGCAGTATGGGTTCAGACGGGTTTGAACCTGCGACCCTGAAAATTTCATGAACTCGCCCAGTTGTTGAGAATAAAAATCCACATCGTCTGCACGCCCATTTGGAACAAACTTCCAGTAAATCACACGTTCAAAATTCAATCAGACACAAAATATAAATTTAATTAGACACACAATATCATAGCCTATTAAAATTGGCATTATTTATGAGACTAATACTATGGTTAATTTTAAATGTTAGCCTAAAGTAAATACGAGGGCTGTTCAATAAAGGATCATAATTTTTTTACAGCCATAATTTGTGACGAAAAAAATGGTTTTAGTATATTTGTTAGCTTATTGGTTCATGTACACGTACTACCAATTCAATATCATCCTTCCCAGTTCCTATCTGTGAGTGATGTGCAAGACAATATAGGCCTACATTATGTTCAGCCTACAGTTACAATGCAGTCGAACAATGTGTTGCTTTAAAATTATGCTTTCGTCTCAACACATCTTCAGCTGAGCCCTAAGCAATGTTATAGAAATCCTATGGATAATTTATTTTCCTTTACAATTCAGCCCGAAGATGGTATGAATTACTTAAAGAGGGGGAGGCAATCAATTTCAAAAGAAGGTGGATCCGACGCTCCAGTTTGTCCTCTTACGGAAGAAAACATCAACACCGTTGCTCTCATTATGAAAGAGGATCGATGAATAATTTTAAAATCACTTTTTTAAAATATTGAAAATTTCACTGAGATGCCACCCACAGGTTAGTGACAGAAAACAAGCTGGATGCTGCACCACGATAATGCAAGACCGCATATCGCAAATGTTACTGAAATCAAAGTGAAGTGCGTCCCGCGCCCTCTCCACAGTCCGTTGTGACTTTTTAAATTGCATAACCTGAAGAAAGCAGCGCAGAACGACGAGAGAGGCACCAGCACCACGCATCCTTCTCCTGGACCTTGTCGAGATGCGAACTGTCATTAGGCTGTAATACTCTATCTGGAGCTCAGACGCATTAATTCAACGACAGCTTTATTTAAATCCTTCGATATAATTAATTATATAAACATGGGCTGAAGAGGGCATATGTAAGACCCTAAAACAGTCTGGAAGTGACAGATACTTTCTCTGCGCTTCCAATTCTACTCCTAGACCTGAAGAAACACCTTCGCGGGAGGCGAAGTGAAAGCTACGCAGTTTTGAAATGTGTCAGAAAATGGTTACCAGCATGTTTTTGGAGACTAACGGAAACACTGGGCAAGTGCATCGCACCTAAAAGAAACTACTTTGTTGCAATAAAATAAAATAAAATAAAGATCGCCCGTTGGTTTAATGCCGCATTCACCATGATTCCCCAACTCCTCTCAATATGTTAAATCAAAAAAAATATATATAACTGTTATTCTTGCAGTTATACTATAGGCCTATGGATGCGAAACATGGTCTCCCACTTTAAGAGAGAAGAAAATATTACGACTATTTCAAAATAAAGCGCTTAGGAAAAAAAAAAACTTATAAACCAAACATAGTTAATTGGAGAGAACTGAATAAAAGTAAGCTACATGATGTTTATGAGGAATCAGACATAATAACAACTAAGTCTCGTAGACTGCGATAGGCATAAATGTCCAATTGAAGGGGGCATGGAAAATTCTTGTAGGAAAGCTAGAGGAAAAGCTCCTAGTAGGTTGGCCAAGAATATGGTGCGATAATTATATTCACCATGATTTGAGGGAGTTGAATGACTATATATGGGATATGATTGGAAAATATTAGCACAGCATAGGGGTGCATGGTAAACTTAACATCACCTCCGGGTTTGATAGTACCAATTAATTATTAGTTAATTCACTAGGTCATTATAGGCTACTCGTCATTATCCTCAGACAACTGAATCCAGTTCATATCTCCGATATTTATTTCTCTAAGATCCATCCGAATATTATCCTTCTACCTACGTACATCTAGACATCCCAAATGGTATTTTTCTTGAGGATTTACCAATAATAATTTTGAAAGTATAATATACTTTTATTTTATTTTATTTATTACTTAAAATATCTCGAGAAAAAATCAGGATAGTTGGTAATTAATACGAGTATTTCTTTCATCAAATATTTCGAGAAAATGGATGTAAAGTTGATTTTTTTACAGCGACAATAGTATGATAGATGAGATGAAGAGAGAGATTTTGCCTGTCGTCTGTCAATTCTTTTGCAGACCCATTTTTTCCCCCGCTAGAAATCGATCTTTAAGTCGTTAGTGAAATGAAAGTCGAGTTCGCTTATTTTACTTGCATACATTTTTATAACATTCTTACATGAAGTAAACAAAAGTGCCTCAGTTCTACATGATAGCTCGGACTTCTCGATCATGAATCTACTTGAATTCCATTCACTACAGCGTAGTGGTTAGGGTGCTATGCTACAAGCCGAAAGGTCGAGGGTTCGAGTCCCGGTGGGGTCAGGATTTTTAAACTGACCCAAATCTACTGGCGGCACTATGGCCCTGGGTTCGACTCAGCCTCTAACGGAAATGAGTACCCGGCGCTTGTTCTGGGAGTAAAGGCGGCCGTCACGCAGAGATAACCCGGCTGACACTAGGTGCCGATTGTCTAGAAAAGTGGGAGCCTTAACCTCCTACTACCCCAAGGGCCTCCTGAGGCCTGTAGTGGGATCATTTTACTTTACTAGGATGTTTAGAGTCATAAACCTAATTTAAATATAGGCGTAAAAGGATCGATGAATTTTGTTTAGAGGCCTAATTTTCCAGGCTTATTATAGAAATATATGTATTTGCTACATGGAGAAATATAAATTAATCTAAAAAAGATAACATTTCTGATCACGATACGCAAATCTAATATTAGTCTTTTCAGGGAGTTATTATTTTTATTCTATTTCTATAACATTAAGAAACAATAGCCTTGATGATTTATTACATGAGAATTAAACAATTGTACAGTTGAATGATACTTACATATCCGCCACTCTTGGCAACAAGTAAAGTTAGTTGAACATCTGATCGAAAAGCTTCAGATAGGCGAGCAAGGCAGGTCACGGTTTGACCTTGACTGGACAACAGCTGGGAGGATGTTGCCAACCGGCTCGTTCTTACATCATAGCTCACGTCACGACTGGTTGCACGTGAAGTTCTTTTGTCATCCCAACAACCTGCCTTTTCATGTTTCATGAGTTATTCCAGCGGTTCCCAACCTTTTTGACTAGCGAACCCATTCCACAACGATCTGAGTTGGGTGAACCACTGGCTTTTAAATATACATACAGTATACATGTATCAAATTTTATTCCAAGCAAAATGTTTAATAGCCTAAAGTTAACGGTTAATTCCTAAAGTTACTCTAGTTACGGCTTAAAAGTTACATAACGTGTAGGCCTGGTTGTAGCGAAATCAAATGCATTCCTAACGTTTTACATAACTGTAAATCAGGTATTCGCGGTAAATATTAATTTATTGTGGAAATAATGTGATAAATTCCTGGCGTTACATATATGCAACAATTTTAATTTTAAATCAATAATAATAATAATAATATTATTATTATTATTATTATTATTATTATTATTATTATTATTATTATTATTATTATTATTATTATTATTATTATTACAATGCTGCAGAAATGAAGGAAACAATAATAGACCTAACCTCGAAACCCGCCATTACGGAAAATTTTTGACGAACCCCTTGAAATATTTGGCGAACCTCCCTGGGGGTTCACGACCCACAGGTTGGAAAAGATGAGTTATTCAATCTCTACTCCCAGCAAATCTCCGTACGTAGGAAAAATATTTAAATATAATTTTATTAACAACTCTGTTCCTAGCAAAAATTGATCATAAACGCGTATAGGCTTATACACGTTATAACTCGAATTCGTATGCTCCCTGTAACAATTGTTAGTAGTCTGTAATATATTAGAAATACGTTTATTTTTGTCCACTACTGCGTGAGACACATTGGGGCCCAGATTCGATCCCGGTCGGAATAATTTTCTTGCATGGGGCTTTTCCTCACCTGTAAGATTTTAGAAAGTGATTTTAAAGTTGTCCATCGATCCTCTCGTAATGACAATAGCGGTGTTGATGTTTTCTTCCGAAAGAAGAGAAACTGGACTTCTTTTGAAATTGTCCTCCCTCTTCGAACAATTTATAGGCCTACCATTTTCGAGCTGAGCTATAGGGGAAAATATATTCTTTATAGGATTTCTGTAACATTGCATTGGGTTCAGCTGAAGATTTGATGAGAGGAAAGCATAATTTTAAATCAACATATTGTTCATCTACTTTGTAACTGTAGGCTGAACATAATGTATATCGTCTTACACAACACTCACAGAAAGAAACCGGAAAGCATGACATTGAAAGTTATACTATGTGTACATAAAGCAATAAGCTAACAAATATACTAAAACTAAATTTTTGCGTGAAAATTAATTTACGGGTGTAAAAAATAATGATCATCCTATATTGAACAGCATGTAGCCCTTATCTTGCCCCTTACGGCTACTAGGTATCTGTTTCTATCAGTGGTCAGAATACTTGAGGACAAATTAATCCTCGAACACCAACTGGCCATCACGATCATCCATATCATATTCGCCTTGTTTAGTATGAATGGATGGTGTGTTGTGTCTTAAATATTCGTACTGTCTTGGAGGTGGCTCTGGCATTAAGCTTGTCACTCTTGCGGGAGACCCTCCACGCATTTGAGTAGTTAAAACAAGTTTGTCTGTGATCAGAGTTTAAAAGCCTCTCCCAGCAGGCCGTGTTTCTGTAAGGCTCGGATGGCGTTAGGCATGTGCAAGTATCTACAAAAAGAGAGGTTATAAACTAAGGAAAATAAAAAATAAAAAATATTTTAGTATGTTTCAAATTATCAAAGTTCTTCATGATGAATATCATGATGATTTGGATTATAGGACCAGAAAGGTCTAGAAACTTACAATGAATAAAACTAGATTTAAAATTAATTATCAACATTTGATAATCTAGAAGCAGGTAATAAAACAAAAAGCAATCTTCTGCAGAAATAAATAAGACTAAAATGTATAGGCCTATATCTTTTTTTTTCCAAATGCCCCAGGTTGTCTTGCAACATTCCTGGTGTTCTCTCCTGGCATGGCGTACTTGTAACCCACTTGTGAGGTTGGGGCGCCTGGAAGGCGGGGTTACGTTGCCCCGATGATATGATGGGTGATGATGATGATAGTGGTGCGCCAGGACAGTCTCTAAACCTAAGCTTAATTTAAGATGAATATGAATGATGATGATTGCGATGGCCATATGATTTTGGGGACCATTTGGGCTTTAAAGTTTTCCTGACATTTGTCATAGAGGTGAGGAAAAACCCCGATAAAAACCTCACCCAGAAAAAACTGTTCCGACCGGGGATCGAACCCGGGCCCGCTGCGTGACAAGGCAGCACGCTACCTTGAGACCACAGCGGTGGACAAATGTATATATCTAGGAGTAAGGTTTAATAACAACAATAATAAGGAAGTTGTGTATGAATTAATGAAACTAGAAAGTAAAAGAAAATTGCTTGCTACCCATGTTGAATGACAGTGGCGGCTATTCCCCGTTCGCTGGTCTGTGCTGTGAAGCATTAACAGCGTTCCTACAAATGAAGTTCACGTATCCCGATAATTTTGAATTGGTTGTCCGAAATATATATTGGAATTTTGAACAATGCTTGATAATTATTTTTAATCTTGTTATTAATGTGAAATCTTAATTTTGATCGTTTTGAACAAGTGCCGCAGTGGCGGTCTTTTTTTGGGGACTACTCTAGCATTCGCTCTTTGTACCTGTAAAAACCACAACATTTAACAAGATTTGTTATTTTTTTACTTCTTCCTTGTGCATCTTTGGTTTTATCCAGCAAGTTGCGTATGTATCTATTATGTGTACAGTCGGTTCAAGTGGATTAGGAACAGATTACCATAATCACTTCAGATTTTTAGATTCCCGGGTTCAAGCCAGCCCGGAGTCGATGATTTTTAAGGATGTAAATTACCTGAGAAAGTGTTCCTTCAGAAGAGACGTCATGGCACATTATAGATTTACGACACGTCAAAGAAATTCAAGCTTGAAATAAGACCCTCTGGGTAAATTGGTCAGCTCTTTCACGCCTAGATTTTAATTCCGACGATGATGATGATGACAATAATAATGATAATAATAATAATACTAATTTATTTCACCTGACAGATCATATCCCTGTAAGGCCTGGAAGGCATAGAGCACTTAAAGTACGTATAAAGGAGAAGTTAAAGTAAAAACAAAGTACAGTATTATACGAAAAAGTATTGTTTTCACTGTATCTTGCTGACGTCGGTCAATAAATATTGACTCTGATGAAATTTTATCCCCTTACTTGCTTGCAGAATCTATGTAATTATATTGTAGATTAGGTTTGAAAATTGTATTTAACTATTAGTCTCCTAATATATTACAGCATATGGGATGTACCTAATACAGAATTCTGGAACTTTCAGTATCTTCATTTAACATGATGCTATTAATTTCAATATAATGTTCGTCACTAACGCAATATATTAATTCCAGTTGAATGATTCTGATTGGTTGACAGAAGACGGCGTCACGACGGGATGTCATGTTATGTGCGAATTAAATTAAACTTGACAGTAAATATAGTGCATGCTACGAGTATAATCACCGTGCTAACATTACGCGTGTCTATCAATCACGTGTGAGCTAATCTGACATCTAGGCTATCATTACCGTGTGTATAAGCCACATTTAATAACGCCTACACACTTGAAAATAAAATTATACAATAATAATTAGCTCAACCTATGTTTTGTAGAGTCACCAGCTGTGGTCTAGTGGTTATGTTTCTTGCATCTGGTCCCGAGGATCTCGGGTTAAAACCGGTCGATTAAAAATTGCAAGGGACATGTCCTCCGGGTGAGACCTTAAGCCATGGATCCTGAGTCTGATTATTTTCAGGCCAGTAAAATATCCTCAAGCCTTAAAAAAATAGACCGCTGAGCAAAATTTAATTGACGTTCTATCATACTCGTAGATGTAATAGCTTAGTTGTCCCCTGAGGCTAGAGGGCGACTACATGTCACATCATCATCTTCATCATAGTACATTCACGAATTTTGGTCATTTGTTGACCTGTTTCGGCCTCAAGAGAAACACCATCAGAAGTCTTTTGAGTGGACGTCCTGGTCTTCTTCTTCCTGCAGGTTGATATCTTAACATTTGTTTGGCCTATCCTGTGATCTTCCATTCGATGAACATGTTGCATCCATCTTGACTCATAATCAGAAATTTTGTTTTCTAAATATTCCATGTGTAATTTTTCTAAGATGTCTTCATTTTTTGTGATCTAGTAGTGTGTATCCTGCAGTCCTCCGAAGGTATCTCATTTCAGCAGATCTAAATCTCTGTATATCCTTCTGTTTCAACGTCCATACTTCGCTACCATACAAAAGAGTTGGAAGAGCCAGTGTTTTATACACTTTTAGTCTTGAATAAATTTTGGACTAACTGTGGCTTGAAGATAGAATTTATTAACCCTAAAATTCTTAAAAATTTAGATATGTTTGCATTTACATCCTTTTCTTCTTCATGTGAGATATTGCATCCTAGATATGTAAAATTATTCACCTGCTCCAAAATGTTATTGTCAAGTACAATTTTACATGGAAATAAACGTAACTAAATAAGAATGATTAAGAAATCCCAAAGGGGAAGCCATAGCCCGACTTGCGCTATAAGAGCTTTAGGATGGATGGACGGACCTTTTGTAGAGACAAATTCAGCTGGCGCGCGCGGAAGCACACGCACATGCATGCACGCGCGCGCACACACACGCACATATACACACACGTATATATATATATATATTGTCCACCGCTGTGGTCTCGAGGTAGCGCGCTGCCATGTCACGCAGCGGGCCCGGGTTCGATCCTCGGTCGGGACAGTTTTTCTGGGTGAGGTTTTATCGGGGTTTTTCCTCACCTGTAAGACAAATGTCAGAAAAACTTTAAGGCCCAAACGGTCCCCGAAATCATATCATCATCATCATCTTCCTTCACCGGTGTGGAAAGCAACGGGAAGCTACCACATCTATAATTCCCTATAGAGCTGCAAAGCATAGCATGGAAATGATGTGATTTGCAGTGAAAACCCTGCCCTTGGGAGAAAACTATTAAAAATGTTTAATTTATCGGAATGGCGAGAAGTTGCAATACATATATATGAAAGTGTTCTTGGGTTTTCCGCATGATCCTACATGCCATTATCGATTCCGATTGAGGGTCTTTCCACTTTTCAGCGGTTGCCCTTTTACCAGCCGGCTGCTGGCCCTTCACATCCACATGTGTCAATCACAGAGGTAGATGATCAACAGCCAGTGTAGGGGTGACATGTGGTTAGCATGTCGAGTCCCCCAGCCGTTATAGCTGGTTCCTCAACCTGGAGCCGCTACTTATTGTAGCTACCCAATTGCCTCACGATGCTGGGTGGGCACCGGTCCCATACTGGCCGAAATACCATGAGAAAATGTCTTCCCCCATGGAGACTCGAACCAGCGCAAGTCCCGTAGCTCTGCGCCAAGGCTTCCTACCTTAACCGCTCGGCTACGGCGCGGGACATATATATATATATATATATATATATGAAAGTTTTCTTGGGTTTTCCGCATGATCCTACATGCCATTATCAAGGAATGATAAGTTCGAGTCAGGTTTCATGCCGAAACGTCGAAAAACAGTGGCCAGAGGCCGAACTTGAATCCTAGGCGGGGAAAACCCAAGAAAACTTTAATATTCATACTTATATCCGCGAAAATCTGCAATATATATATATATATATATATATATATATATATATATATATATATATATATATATATATAAAGGAAACAGACTCTAAGTGTGCGGGTTCCAGTGCCATTCAGTGTATTTTCCTATTTCGAGTCCCGCACTAGGCGATGGATGGCGTTAATGTGATATATTTTCAATATCTATGCACTACTTCGACAGACTTAGGTAACGTGCATAAATAAAAGTGTGTAATCAATGCATGTTTAAATTTTTCTGTCAAAGTATATAACAGATGAAGATGAAAAGGGGAAAGGTGAAACCCAGTTCTGGCACGTAGCTTACTCGGGACCCGCTAGGCTTAACGTCCCTATCAAATAGAAGAATCGCCGTCACTATTACCATATGCCTTCTCTGCGGAGAGATTTGGAATTTAAGCCAGGCTTCTAGAGAATAATATAGCGATTAGAAATGTTTCACATATCTCCTTTTTAGACCCGGGATTGAAAATGTTACAATTGAAATTACCAACCCCATCTGGTATTGAATTAGAACATGAACTAGCGTAGTGAATCCAATAAGATAAATGTTTTAAAAGAGCTTGGAAGATTGTAACGATAGAATAAAATTACTTCATCTGGGCTCAAAAGTTGTCTTCATATAAACATGGAATAAATCAACACAAATGAACGAAATAAATAAGTGATGCGAGGACATGCGGCACGAATGGTGAATGAAAGAGAGGCATGGAAGCTTCTTGTAGGAAAACCAGAATGAAAACTCCCAATTTGTAGACAAGAATGAGTTGGGAGAATAATATTTACCATGATTTGAGGGTAAATATAAAAAAAGGTATGTAAATTTCATAATATTTTCGATTTTACAGTGGATGATTGGAAAGCATTGCTCAGGGTAGGAATGTGTAAAGAGCTTATGTTCGCGCGGTCATGAACTTAAGGGCTCGATAGTGCCAGTCAGTAAGTTATTTAGAATTACAGCAAGAATTAATAATTACTACCATTGGTTTATGGACGTTAGAATGATTTACAATAAGTTTAAATTTATATTCAAACGAATGGCGGTAGCATAGGATACAGATGAAATTTCTTAACTTTACAAATTAGCTTTATTTATTTCACTGATTTTACACTAATAATTTTGCTTCAAATATGTATATTCTACAATGTTTATCTTATTAATCAGTTTCTCACATTCGCTGACGACTTCATTCAACACTTGTACTTGTTACTTTGTTACTTGTCATTTACTTGTTTTACATTTTATCACATTTGCGTGTTACTTATAACATATACTTGCATTGTTTACAATGATTGTTCACATATATCAAGGTCACCGGAACTTATCAGAAGTCGACTGGCCGGTCAGTCATCATAAGTAATGCCAGGAGTGATTTCCAAATTATCGATAAATTCACGACTCACGAAGTGAGGAGTAAATTTATCTAGAGAATTTGAAAATCAAGAGTGGCATTTGTTAGGACTATTTAATGAATAAAATTAAGCTGTTTACTCACAAATCATTGTTTAAATATAGTTATTTTAAAATATTTATATATATAATGTAAACGGCGATGTTTGAAAACAAATGAGAAACGATTGGTACGCTTCATTTGCAAGAAAGAGCAAAAGAAGATATACCAATGGACGGGAGAAGAACAAGAGGAAGACCAGCCAAGAGATGGATAGACAGTGGATCAGACATCTTCCTCCGAGGAGTGATTTTGGAAATAAACAGGATTAAAATCCTACAAATTATGAATAAGAAGAAGAGAACTTATGTGACAGAATAATAAAAAAGAACTCCTGGCGCGACAGGCCTACAAGGCCCTTAGCCTACCAGCCGGCTGCTGGCCTCACATCCACATGTGTCAATCACAGAAGTAGATGATAATCAGCCAGTGTAGGGGTGACATGTGGTCAGCATGTCGAGTCCCCCAGCCGTTATAGCTGGTTTTCTCAATCTGGAACCGCTACTTATTGTAGCTACCCAAATGCATCACGATGCTGGGTGGGCACCGGTCCCATACTGGCCGAAATGCCATGAGAAAATTTCTTCCCCCATAGAGACTCGAACCAGCGCAAGTCCCGTAGCTCTGCGCCAAGGCTTCCTGCCTTAGCCACTCGGCTACGGCGCGGGACGTGACAGAATAATATGACCCCAAATATAAGGATGAGATTAACAAATAAAATAAATCTTTAAATAAGAATACTGTGAAATTTAAAAAAAATACAAAATTAATTAAATAATGATCTTATTCGTATTTGGGGAATTTTTAGCATCAGATCTCACGGTAAGATGAGAACCCTTTATGCGAAGGTGTCATAAATATTGTAGCATTCAATTAGAGTGGATATTCTTAAACTGGGTTTCTTTTAAAACCTCACGTACAGAGTGGTTTGGGAAACTTCAAGCTTTCAAATATTGTGGCTGTAAAAACCCAGGCAAACAACATTTACTTTTGAGGAGACGTACTCTTGCCCTTGAGAACCTATAAACGTAGCTGGTTAGTTAACAAAATTAGCCTCTTAAATGCACGTGATAGAAAATTTAACCAACTAAGGATAAGGTTGGGATATATTACCATGTAGGGAAATCAAAGGTCCGGACCAAATATACGAGGAAGACCAGAGACACATTTAATATTTCGTGAAGAGAGGGTCTAATCATACACGGGATTCATGTCTTGAATCTAAGAATTACGGGACTTAGTAAAATTTCTATCATATAACTAGAAATCCTCGTAAATTAGGAATCCTGAACGTTCCGTAATAGTTTATTCGTAATTAAATGAGTGTGTGTAATAGTTTACAAACTAAATTAAATACAATTTACTAATTCGTGAATTGTAGTGTTTTCACGCAACTCTCCTCCGGGCCCTCCATAGATAAGAACCTCATCCCTTCTTCCTAAAATAAATTGGGAAGCGACTGACTATATACCGAGCTAGGACGCGTTTAAAATACCATTGTGACACTAGTGACGCAACGATACTCGTCCCAGTTATCAAATCAGTTTTGGGCTCACATAAATTGGTTTCAAAATTAATATTATTTTGCGCTAAATAAATTCATTGAAATGTCAAAGATAATAAAACTAGTAGTTGTGATCTCAGTCGTCCTCAATAAATAATATATAATGTAGGCCTTTCGGAACATCTTCCATCTTCAGCTTTCCAAATAGTACAACATTTTTATTATGTTTAACATTTTACGTAGTGACCTTAACGGAAGAATATGAAAAATGGGGATTCATTTTCAACATGAAAAAAACGAAATATTTATCAATTGGTGAACCAGAACAAAATTTAATGTTCGAGACTGGAAAAACAATAAAATCTTGTAGTGAGATCACATATTTAGGAATTAAAATAAATAAATAAACGGGAGTTATGAAGAGGAAATAAGAAATAGAAATAATAAAGGAAAATTTGCAATTGCTTGCCTCAATGGAACATTGTTGGATAAAAATATAAGTAATAAAAATAAAATGAATATATATCATACAATTGTTAAAAGCATCGTTACTCATGGAGCAGAACTTTGGCCATTAACGACAAAAACAAATAAGTATCTTTTGGCAAGGGAAATTGATTTTATACGAAGGGCAGCAAAATTTCAAGAAGAGAAAAAATTAGGAACTCAGTTATAAGGGAGAAAATGAAGATTGAAGACACTATTTTAGATTATATTAAAACTCAGCAATTAAGATGGTACGGGCATGTCCAGCGAATGGAAGAAGATCGGCTACCAAAATCTGTTTTGGAATGGAAACCTGAGGGAAGACGAGGCAGAGGAAGACCTAAAACTTCCTGGAGTCAGGGAATATATTTATACATGAAGGAGAAACATATACAACCAGGAGTTTGGATGGCCCGACAAAATTGGCTATTGGAAATCGGACGATGTCAAAGACATTAATCAACCCATGATCTATCTAACTATCTATCTACCTCAACGGCTTTTTCGTAATGAATATTAAAAGCATTACATTCATTAAATACAAAAATTCAATTTTATTTGTTCATAATTCCACTTTAGGACTGAAAATTACAATATATTTTCTACGGAGAGCTTTGTTCATATTCAGCAAAACTATGTTTATGAATTTTATGCTGATTAACCTCTTTTACAGCTGTTAACAGTTCAACATGTATGTATGTTTCAATTAACTTCATTTGACGTTACAAATTGAGAAACACAATTAGTTGAAGGGCATGCGCTACTTGATATCTTGATCATAATACAGTAAAACTTGCTCAAAACGGAATCGCATGGGACCATTTTTTCCACATTGTACAAAATTCCACATTATAAAAAAACTCAAACTTATTAATATTCTTAGTTTATAGAGTGCTGTATATGTATTTTTTATGTACCTTGGATTAATTTGAGTACTGCTGCCGTTGAAAAGTGAAGTATAATATGTACGAGCGACTTCGACGGTAATGCGCGAAAAAAATAGTCTCATTTCGTCAGCGTTAAAAATGTCCCTTGGCCGCGTATCCTGAAATTTAAGTATGCAGTTTCGGTTTTCGCTCACTAACTTCACTTTCGTCCACATTCTTTGATTCCCCGAAAATGTAATTCCATACTACATTGTGTCGTCTTTTAAAACTGTCCAGCCAACCTGAAGATTCCTTAAAATCGTTATTCCCTTAGGGATTTAACAAGAGCTAGAGCTTGACTTTGAAGCATCGGTCCGGAAATGTTTTTAGATTTATCTTCAATCACTTTCGCTTTTTCGCTTAATGAGAATGATACATACGTTTCAGCCATCGTTATTCCGTAAATTCAGAACGCTACCTGTGAAAGATCGGTCTCAGAACTTAACTAATTTAAGAATTTACAGCGCAATTGTTATTTACAAGACAGGTATCTGTGTTTCGCATAACGGGTGTGTAATGAGGCCGAATCTATACAGGTAGAATCTATTCAGTAAACACTCCTTATTCACGGGGGATATGTTCCGCAAATATACCGCGAATACAGAAACCGCGAATATGGAATGGTAATTTGTGTGGGTATATAGAGGATACGTTCCAAGGTTACAGAATAAAATAAAAATTATCAAATAAAATAAATTAATGAGAGATTTTGAACAATTTATATTAATTATTACTGTCAGGTATAGGCAAGGACTTAAAGAACTTAGTATTTTTTCTTGTTTTGCCGCTTTTAAAAGGTATTTCAATTAAGATTGATATTCAGCTGTGAGTTCTGCGATATAATTCCTTATTTTGTCTTCGGATTTGTTGATTTATTAACATTGAAACAGCGTGATACAGACGGAAACGACTCGCCACGCGTATAAACGGCCAAGCAATTTTATTTTTACTTTAAGCGGCAACACTATTTTTTTTTTCACTTCGGTACTAATTATTTTTCTTTCCTTTTACTCGACATTATAAACTGGGAACAAAGCACAAGAATCACGTGTTATTCAATCAAAATTATTGCAACCAACAAGTTAAAACAATAATATACCTATCGTGGCGATGGAGGCATTTATCAAAGTACATATCGGCATGTGAAATACAACAGCTTTTAACAATGAACTTTAGGGTCAGTGACAATTAGATTTGTTTTAAAGCCGTCTTGGTACCTGCCTTCAGTTAGAAAAAAAAAACTACTGATGGTTAATAAATATATATACCTCTCCGCTTTATAAAATGTTTTTCATGAATTGTGTAGAAATATCCTTCCGTTTCCGCGTTGGACAGATTCCGTTTTATGCAATATAAATACATGTAAAAGTACTATTATTTCGCCGGGACCAATACATTTTTTCACATTGGACAGATTTCCGCATTATTCACGTTCCGGATTAAACAAGTTTTACTGTAGTTCAAAAGTATGTTGTAAAACGATCCAATCAACTGCTCGAGATATACGGCTTTGGGTCAGACGGTAGAGTTTGAATTCTTATTTTATAAATCCATATTTCAAATCTGTGACTGATCTTTTTTTCGTGGATTTCTCAATTGCTACTATCTACTTAATTAATTTAAAATCAGAATAATTTATTTTTACAAAAAGACACGAAAATACTTCTTCTCCATCATGGTTTAACCTCTCATTTTGCAGGCATATTTACGTGCCCCACGACGAAAGGGCCTTAAAGTGGCACAACGTGTTGGGAGAAGGATTTTAAACTTTGGATTTTACATGTTTTTATGACCACACAAAGGCATGGGGGGGGGGCTTTCCTAAATTAATTATTACCTCAATGCCACGTCCTCTTCTGAGACAACACGAACATTTCAGACTAAACACACCATTTACTTACACATTCATACTAACATTCATAATATGAAAATTGTTATTGCGAGGCCCAGATGATGTTCGGGGACCATTTGGGCCCTTAAGTTTCCTTACATTTATCTTACAAGTGAAGAAAAACCGTGAAAAATGCACCTTTCAGGAATCTTGTCCAGACCGTGGATCGAATCCGGGCCCGCTGCATGCAAGGCAGCGATGCTACCCAGAGACAACAACGGTGGGCACACCGGACTATACAAAAACAAGACACAGTTACGGGTATTCAAACAAAGTTCCCATGAGCGATAAGATCGAATATGTGTCGGCCCCAGTGGCCTAGTGCTCGCCTCTGGATCTGAAGTTCGCTGGTTAAAACCCGGCCGGAGTTGATAGATTTTTTTCAGGAAGTAAATATCGTGATTACCGATTTATCTGGAAGGGATGTAAAGCCGTATTTCGCGTGTCATAGATTTACGAGACATAAAAAAACCTGAAGCCTGATAAAAGAGGCTTCTACCCAAAATGTTTAGAGCATTTGACGCCTAACTTCTAATTGTGATGGTAATTGTCTGATATGTTAAAGAGTGTAGTTAAATTATCATCATCATCATCATCATCATAGTACATTCACGAATTTCGGCCTCAAGAGAAACACCATCCTGAAGTCTTTTGAGTGGACGTCCTGGTCTTCTTCTTCTTGCAGGTTGATATCTTAGCATTTGTTTGGGTATCTGTGATCTTCCATTTGATGAACATGTTGCATCCATCTTGATTTGTAATCTAAAATTTTATTTTCTAAAGGTTCCATGTATAATTCTTCTAAGATGTCTTCATTTTTTTTTTTGTGATCTAGTAGTGTGTATCCTGCAGTCCTCCGAAGGTATCTCATTTCAGCAGGTCTAAGTCCGTGTATATCTTTCTGTTCATACTTCGCTACCATACAAAAGAGTTGGAAGAGCCATTGTTTTATACACTTTTAGTCGTGAATGTTTTTGGACTAACTGTGGCTTGAAGATAGAATTTATTAACCCTAAATTTCATAAAAATTTAGATATTTTTGCATTTACATCCTTTTCTTCTTCATATGAGATATTGCATCCTAGATATGTAAAATTATTCACCTGCTCCAAAATTTTATCGTCAAGTACTATTTTACTTCTGACGGGATCTACACCTTGAAATGCCATAATTTTTGTTTTCTCTGTAGATATCTCCAATCGATAATCTTCTGTAATTTTGCTAAGTTCATACAGAACTTTCTGCAGATTATCTTCTGAATTTTCAATTATTATTTGGTCATCTGCAAACAATAGGGTGTTTAATTTTGTATTGTCTGATATTCTTATTCCAAATTTAAATTTCTTGTTCCAGTAACATATTACTTCGATGATATAGATCGCAAAGAGTGTTGGAGATAGGGGGCAGCCTAGTCTTACACCACGATTTATAATTCCTTCTTCAGAAAATCTGTTTTTTTACAGAATGGAGGAATGTTTAAAAACCGAGCGATAGGGAGGTTTTTAATTTCCGAGATTCTGTAAAACACTTCACAAACGTGCGTTGTACATTATTTTTTGCGCGATGGTGTTTTCAAAATAATAAATAATAGTAAAATAATAACATCTTTGTTGGAAATATTTGCGTTCATTATAAACAATTGAGTAACGTTAACAGTGTGGGCAATGTTTATAAGTTGAAACAACAGGAGGCCTTGAGAACAATTGTTGATAACATGGCCGCAATTGTACGTATTTATTGTTTTATACTGTTTCAAATAAAGTTCAGTTCATTTAAAATGCAGTGATTTGTTTCGTATAATGTATATTAACACTACCTTTTGGATATTTTGTGTATATACATTGTACGTGGTATACATAGAGGGCAGTGGTTTTACTTCCCGCACATGGGTGTAAATGTAATATTACAGTATAGTTATTTAGGTTGGCAACCCCTAAATGTAGGAAGTTGAACTTTCAATAATGGTCGCCATTGGTGGTAAGTATGACAAAACGCACTATCGCGCAAAAAATAGTATTACTGTGTTGAAGCACCTGTAATAGTAATTATTTAGACGACTAGTTACAAATGCAGAGGTTTTAGTAACGAGATACTCAAGTTAGAACAACTTGCTAAGAGAAGCGAGTTACTAATATTATAACGTGTTGTCTACAATGTTTATCTAGGTTCAGAATATTTTAGTGTGTGTTGTATATTTAGTATATTTAATGAAATTTATTTATTGCGGAAACGATATGTTTAGAGAAAAAGTAATGTAGGCTTTCAAGAGAGAAAAAATAGACACAATAAATCAATAAACATTGTTGTTATATTCTACAGTATTGGGTGCTAGTTTCATGTGTGAATTTAAAGTAAAATTGAGCGGAGAAGTGATTTTCACGATTCATCAGGAAAAAATTTAAAAACAGTCCAAGATGCAACTTCGAATATACTTCCAGAAAAGTAAAGGAAAGTGTATTCAGGAAATCATCATTAAAGTGTATTTTACGTTTTATTGAACCTGCGTTTCATAGTTTGATAGCGTGTTTTGTTAGAATATAAAGTATAGATTTTGTTTTCAAGTAACTATGAACTAATTGATTGTTATAATAGTAGATAAATATTAAAATTAAAATATAAAATTATGGAATATTCACCTGAAAGGTCCGTCTCCTCAATTAATGATTCAACTGTCGATGATGGGACAAGTCCCGAAAGCGCTACAGTTAAATAATTAATTAAGTTGAGGAGACGGACCTTTCAGGTGAATATTCCATAATTTTATATTTTAATTTTGAATAATACCTAAACGGAACACATCATGAATCTTATAAAAGTAGATAAATATTAATATAAACAAAATTTAATTATTTTAATGTGAAATTGATTGCTTAATATCTATTACCAATTGATATCCCCCCTCAACTGTGTTCTAAATGGACTGGTTATTGTTGCAGTGGTGTTAAGTCATTTTCGTCAGCAGTTAAACTTTGGTTCAGGTGACACCCTTGAAAATAATAATATACTACAATATTTTGGTTCCTGAATTGATTGCAGTATCTTTTGCGTTATGTTAATTTCTGGAAAACAAAATTAAGTAAAATGTTAAAATCTTAAAATTCGTACTTGATTTTTCAGACGTCCTCAACTAAAACAAATTTCAGTTTAAAAAATTCGTCGAACATTAAACAATGTAGGCCTATCGAAAACATATCCCATCATGTTGACGGAACATGTTTCTGAAAGGCTTACATTGTATTATGTTTGACAAAATTTTTAAAATTAAATTTGTTTTAGTTGAGGACGACTGAAAAATGAGGTACGAATTTTAGGGTTTTAACGTTTAATTAATAAATTCAACGGTTCACCACGAATTTTAAAAGCGCTCACTCAGAGTAATGTGTGTTGTTGGTTTTCTTAGATCACAACTTTCCTAAGTCAAGAAATTTGCACTTAATACCAGCTATAACGGCTAGGGGACTCGACCTGCTGACCACATGTCCCCCTACACTGGCTAGATGATCATCTACCTCTGTGATTGACTCATGTGGATGTGAGGCCAGCAGTCGGCTGGTAGGCTAAGGGCCTTCTAGCCGTTTCGCACCATGAAAAAAAAAATTGAAACGTTCACATTCCAAGTTCCCATGGTCACTCACAGATGCTCGATATGTAGCCTATGCCTTTTGTGACGTGGGACATGTCTATGCGATACAGTTCTTGCCATACCCATGTCATAAAAGCTGTTCAACTGACTTAAAAGTTTTCGTTAAAACTGCTCGACAATCCACTGGCTCAGCTGTTGGAAGCCCTGTGTATAGGGGGGTACGTACTCTACCACCTATAGCAAGAAATTGCTTGATGTAAAGAAGTATTACATGTGACCCACAACATGTCATGTCATTAAACCCAGCACGACCAATCCAGTGTTCTGAAAGATTTTCCTGTCATAAATGGAACTCATATATCGAACATCTGTGATTATTCACTTGAAGAATTGGCCTTTAATGTTACGCTTGTATTTGTAAAATAAGTTCATTACACGAGTCTCAGAAATGCTTCCGTTTTGTATTAAACATTTAGAATTACCTTATATTTTCTTGGAACAACACAGCACTCTATGAAATAAACTCCCCTAGCTAATGAGATTAAAGTTTAACATGAGATGATTAATGATACGAAATTTGTCTTTTCAAGAAAGTATACAAGTATAACCATGACCGCGAAAACAAATATGTTTAAGTAATTTAATTGGTAATATATAAACATTAAATCTAAACAAAACCATAAATTATAGAGATTGTAAAGTAGTACAAGTATCCTACTATAGACAATTGCACTGTCTTTCACTAGAAAAATATACACGTGTCTGCATTTACTGTTGATACAATTACGTCGAAAGAAATTATTCGAAAAAAAGTGACTGAAACAAATTCCATTAAGGATATTGTCTTGATATTGCGCCTTCATATTTTACCGTCTCTTTTGATCCATGGACCATTTCGCCCATTACCTGCGCGAAATTTTAAAAGCATTGAAGCTGTGGAAGTGGGTATTAACAAGTTATTTGCATCACAAACAAGGGACTGGCACCGTCGCGGGATAATAAACCTCGCTGAATGATGGCTTAAGATCATAGAATCTTAAGTTATCTACTTTGAAAGAGTAGTTTAATTTGTCACAAAAATTTCAAATAAATTCTTGTTTAAAAAAGGCATTATTATGAGACAGTAACTGTAGATAAAACATACAAAACACTTCACATGAATCACTAAGATAGTTTGTATTTACAGCTAGGCCTTCCGCATATCATAAACTTTCTTGAAGTAACAGTGTGTCTTAAAAAAACAGTAATGATTTTTAAGAGTAAAATATCATTAATATTTACTTAATATCGAAGCTAATATTTTATTCAACAACTCAGATCATTAACTTTGTAATTAAGTGTTGGGTGTGAAATGACCAATAAATTTTTGTTTAGTGGTGACTTATTTCAGACTTCTTGTACAAGACATAAAACTACCATATAGAACCAACCGCTTTACTTCCTTTCCAAGGAAAACCGTGACCAGGATTTATAATCTTTAAAAAATCCATCTATCCCGACCGAGTTTTAATCCCTGAATTTCGGGTCCAAAGGCAGTTTATTTCGGTATTATCACTAATTGAAATTATAATATACTTACTTAATACGGGCTTTCCACTTTACAGCAGTTTGCCCTTGATTCATGCTTTCCAGAGATTCCTATCTTCCCATTGTCCATCTTCCATACCCCTCTTCATCATGGCATCATATATTCCCTCATACCATGCTCTTCTACTTCTCCCCCTCTTCCTTCTGCCTGGTACCATCCAATCCAACACCTGTTTAGGCCACTGGTCTTCTGACATCCGTTGTACATGTCCATACCACTGTAGAGCTCTGTTTGTTATCCTATCGATAACAGTTTCTTGTGCTTCCATTTCTTGTCTGATACATGTATTTCGAATATGTTGCAGCCTGGATATTCTCACACTTCTCCGTAATCCATCCATTTCTGTCACCAAGATTCTTTTCTGCATCCTTTCATTTATTGTCCAGCTTTCTGATCCATATGTAAGTATACTTTCTATTATTGTCTGTATAATCTCTTTTTTTTTGGTCAAATTTATATTCCATAAAAGACCATTCAGGGATCTAATCGCCTTCTTTGCACAATTTATTCTATTAATAATATATTTTTCACAAGTACCAGATTTATCTATTATAGATCCAAGATATTTAAATTCAACACATTTAATTATCATATTATTTATTTGTAGGTCCTCTGAATTTATTCCGATTACCATATATTCTGTTTTAATATAATTTATCTTCAGTCCACCTACCTCAAATGCATCGACCAACTTTCTGATCATATATTCTATATCTTCTTTATCTTGTCCTATTATAATCTGATCATATCATTATAATATAAAATTATAAAACCGTTACCTAATAGGTCCGTCTCCTCAAGTTTGTAAAATATTGATTCTCTGTAGCGCTTTCAGGACTTGTTCCATCATCAGTAGAAGGAGCAGGAGGTACGTATTTATCTGCTGATCCTGAATGCAAAGGTACATTATTGATGATCTGGTACAGAGGATTGAACGAACTGGATAATATGGTCTCATTTAAAACAAGGTTGTTGTTGGTTGCCTTCAAAATTTCAATCTCTTCAAGTATGTTTATTTTTGTTGTGATATTCTCTCTGTTAGACCTACACCATTAATATAATGTCATTACAAGTAAGTGCAATCGTTATATTCAACAGTAGCTGGAAACGGGTTTATCTTGTGGGCACTGAAGTCAATCTTGCTGCCAGCTAGGAAATGCCAATTTTAATATAAGAAATCAAGTAAATGTGAAAAAAGTTTCATTGATGTTTTTAGAAACCAATGTTAAGGTGTTACAATAGGCCTACTGTATATACAGTGAAGTTTTTTTTTATTTCCGTGTCAGTTTATGAGCATCTTATTTGCCTTGCACAAGATTATTTCATCAAAGAAATGACTTTATTATCAACAGGATAGAATTGTCCTTGAATACGTTTGCTTATTGACCTAAGTTAATATTGACCTAGAAAATAAATATAGTTAACATAAACAACATTGAACCTGCACTTCAGATAGGATAACCTCCATCAAAATCAATCAATGCAACTGTAATATATATATTCGTTATCCGAGCAGGAAATGGATATTTAGCACTTGATAAGATATTTACTAGGCTTGGAGAACGCTTGTGGTATAGCTATACCCAGGGAGCTTAGGAATAGTTATCCCTCAATTTGCATGGGCCTTCATGGCCTGTTAACAAAATACTTTTTATCTTCTTACATTAAAAATGTGTTAGTTCAGTTTCTTAAATGTACAGTCATTTTCAAAATTTAACACAAATTTAGATATGATAACTGGAACGACATCTAAACAAAAACTAACTTAATAGCATATGGAACAATTAGAGGTATTTTTTACGTGTCCCATGTCACTCGGACATTACAATGATACGACCTGTTTGTATGGGGATATTTAAACTTTGGATAACATTCATAACTTTTTTGACCTGTCAAGGACATGTAGAACCTCTCCGGATATGTAACCAACTCAGTGTAGGGTCATCTCCTAGATAGCACGAACATTTAAGACAAGACACACCAATTACACATTCATACTAAACAATGCGAATATGATAGGATGATTATGATAACCAAATGGTGTTCGGTGACTATTTTGGCCTTAAAGTTTTCCGATATTTGTCTTACAAGTGAGGAAAAGCACAGGAGAAACCTACCCAGGAAATTTGTCTCGACCTAGTATCGAACCCAGGCCCGCTGTGCACTAAACATCGAAGTTGCCCCGAGACCACAGTAGTGGACTTAATGTTTTTTTGCCCAATAAACAGTTTGAAAACTTGTAGTGCTAGCATATCTTCGGGTTGCGGAGAGGGTGCGGCCCTCAGATATCAAAAGTAACATTGAATATATTGAATAAGCAATCTCAGACTGCCGACAAGGAGCAGCTCTTCAGCTTGGAAATAAAACGTGAGGCTAATAGCATAATATACTCCGTTCAGAAACATTGAATACGGCCTTCTATAATAAAAAATGAAGGAAAAGAACCATAAGGAGAAAAGATAAAAAGTTTTAAGTATATTAAATATTTCACATTTTCTATTTAATTTAAATTAAGGAAAAGTGATGATGTTGATCTGAGGAAATGAAATGCTCGCGTAATCAATGTAAGTGTTGACAATGTTATATCTGAGTTTGAAAGTAAAAAAGGCAGACGTTCGTCCGTTAACTCTAGTACCGCTGTTGTATTCACCTATTGATTGTCTTCAATTTTTGTAAAGTGTTTTATTATCAATCGCCTTACAAGGAAATTACATTATACAGAGCCATTAAAAATAACACCGTTAAAATTTATAAGTCGTTTGTCATATGTTTTCGTGTGTTATTGGATGACACTAATTGAATTTATAAGTTTACTTCGTTTTTCATGGCTATGGACATTTCCTGTGGACATCTAGAAAAATAATTAAAGAAGATACCAATTATCATAAGTAATGCCACGAGTGATTTCCAAATTATCGATAAATTCACGACTCACGAAGTGAGGAGTGAATTTATCTAGAGAATTTGGAAATCAAGAGTGGCATTTGTTAGGACTATTTAACGAATAAAATAAAGCTGTTTACTCACAAATCATTATTTAACTACAGTTATTTAAAAATATTTTTATATTTAAAGTAAACGGTGATGTTTGAAAACTAATGAGAAACGATAGGTAGCCTACGCTTCTACTGCTTCTTTTGTTTATCACTGCAACCAGATCATACTATTTATTGCCAAAGGAACGCAATATTGTAAGAATGCTCTCTAGTGGAGAAAAAATGAAACACATCAATCTGTATATTAATTCATTTTTGATGTCGTATACATTTAAGAAAGTGCAAACAGTGGTTTCTTTTTTTGGTGGTATAATCAATTGCTACAAATGTTGACATGTAAGCACTATTATATACAATCTGGTAGCCGTATTTGTTATAGGCTCAGTCACTGCAAAATAACGGTCAGACCTGTTCAGAATATTAAAAAGGAGGAGCTTTGCTTAATATATGATAATCCTAACGTTGATAATTATTTCGTGAAACACGTCTCTGATTGGTTGTAATACAGAAATCATTGAAACGTGATTGGTCATTGACTCCCATTTGGGGCATGAGTTAAATAGTCAATTAATATATTTGATAGTAAACAGATATTGGTAAAAGTAAAGTCTCTAAGAAGAAAATGTAAAAATCATAAAGAGCACCCCACGCTTATGATGGTAAAACTATTTATCCCAAGCGTGTTGGAAATTTAAATTATTTTTCATTTTTTTAGTTCGGTTTTCAAATAAAGCGTGTTGTTTTAGTTTTTTTAAACTATTGTTTTTTTATTTTTTTAGTTTTAATATTTTACAGAATAAGATAAAAATGTAAATATCTTTAAATTCGATACTATTGTAGTATGAGCTAAAAGTAATACTCTTCTAAAACACCTCCTCCCAGACGGATTTGAACCAGCGACCTATGGATTACTGAAATTATATACCACTAGAGTTCACCGCTCTACCAACTGAGCTCTCACAACGATTGACTAAAAAGTCGACAAGTCCGCAACCTATTCTACCAGTTTTCATTTTTTTGATTTTCTGATGATTCTGGCCAGGATTTTAGAAACAAAATATGAGATTATTGTATTGTCATGGATCCTTTACAAGTATACAAAGTTTCAAGTCGATCCAATGTTTCTAAGTGGGTGAAAATCGGGTTGAAAGATTCCGTTACATAGATAGAAAGACACTTTTTTGATTTTCTGATGATTCTGGCCAGGATTTTAGAAAATAAATATGAAATTATTGTATTGTCATGGGTCCTTCATACATATACAAAGTTTCAAGTCGATCCAATGTTTCTAAGTGGGTGAAAATCGTGTTCAAATATTCCTTTACATAGATACAAAGACACTTTTTTTATTTTCTGATGATTCTGGCCATGATTTTAGAAACAAAATATGAAATTATTATATTGTCACGGGTCTTTTACAAGTATACAAAGTTTCAAGTCGATCCAATGATTTTAAGTGGGTGAAAATTGCGTTGAAAGATTCCGTTACATAGATAGATAGATAGATAGATAGATAGATAGATAGATAGATAGATAGATAGATAGATAGATAGATAGATAGATAGATAGATAGATAGATAGATAGATAGATAGATAGATAGATAGATAGATAGATAGATAGATAGATAGATAGATAGATAGATAGATAGATAGATAGATAGATAGATAGATAGATAGATATATAGATAGATAGATAGATAGATAGATAGATAGATAGATAGATAGATAGATAGATAGAGGTCAAGCTAATATAAAGCGTGTAATATGGAAGTTCGTGGAAAGAAAACTATTGAAAAAAAGTAACAAAATAAATTTGAAACATTGTTTTAAGGATGTAAATATATTATATTTCTATTCTTCTGCATTTGCATTATAAATCAAAGCAATTGCGGGAAGTTATCATTAGTATAAATTCAATTTAATAATATTTATTTCCTTTATTTCTGTCACATAATGAATAATACAGTTATATGTAACACACTGGTAAAGCCTGTCGTCACTTACAGCAGTGAAGCATGGACTTTACGAAAGTACAACGAGAGAAGGTAACAGCTTGTGAGATGAGGTTTATGCGTCGAACTGCAGGCTTCACAAAATATGATCGGAAAATTACGAATAAATATTATATGGATCATCTTAATGTGAAATAAGTCTTAATCCACGTTTATGATTACTAGATAAATTGGCAGGAACGTCTTAACAGAATGTCTAAAACAAAAATTCTTAGAACCATATCACAATAACAACTACATTGCAGCAGATCATTGAGACTTTCGAGGAAGTGAGGGCTCGGGAAAATCAGTGTTTCATTCAGACCGTAATATTTCTTCAAGTACGCCTGCGTGGTAACACTTGACGGGTAATGATGGAGTTTCAGTGTTGGGTGATAATGTGATTCTATATAATTTTATTCCTATAATGTATTGTTAATATTATGTTGTTCATGCAATTTTATATGCAAAAAACAATTAAGATAAAGAACTGTGGGTGAAAGTAGAATACTAATGGAAATAAAAGATGATTGGGAAAATATAGTAGCTGGACCACGGCTACGAATAAATTGAAGGAATGATGACCATATTAAATTCCCAGGGAAGAAAAATACATATACATATAACATAATAGGCAATCTAAAGGTAAATCCATCTATAGAATAATGGAGGGGAAAGCACAATCGAGGAAAGAGTAATTTGTTTGAAGAACCTGTTCATAATTTGTATTATGTAACTTGTATTATGCTAACTCCGGCCGTGAAAGCCTAATTCAATATATAATTTGTATTACTTATTATTTCTCTTTCTTATTTTAATCTTTTCCTTTTAAAGTACTTTTACGATCGAGGAAAGAGTAGATTTGTTTGAAGGACCTGTTCTTACGGAGAAAACTTCGGAGTGGGGAGTGGGCGTTGGGAGCGAAAAATATTCCAGGACACTCGTTAGAATAATTCTGTCCACCAGCAACATACAGTGGAGGAAATTGGTATAAAGGCACTAACTTTTAGTAGTAAAACAACCTCAAATATTTATGCAAATACCGTATATGTGTCATAGATTACATATAATTATCTAGGACATAATTTCATACAGGTCTCTACAATTTGTATTTATTATATACGTAAATATTAAGTAAAAACTAAGAAAACGCTGTCCTAGGGGTGGAAATCGGTATAAAGTCAGGTCAACTTCTGGCTCTTACACAGACATAAATGTAAACAAAACACTGCAGTTACATGGAGAAGACGTGTTTGTGAGCATCGTTCATCAGTTACAACTCAGTAGTGCGTACAATGCCGCGTGGAAAGCCTCTATCAAATGAAGAGAAAGCAAAAGTTAGTGCCTTCAAGTAGATGGGCCTTTCCAATCGACAAATAGCTACGAAATTGGGACGTTCAAGATGTGTCATTGATATTTTTGTCAAACTGGGCTCACAATATAGAAACAACGGGAAGAATGTACGGACAAGAAAATTGTCTGAGCGCACTAAACATGTCATTTTACGTAAAGCAAAAGGTAAGAGTATGTTTTCTTCTCAAATCCAGGCTGATTTGAAGTTGTCATTAACAGCCAGACGAGTAAGACAAATTCTGTCAGAAGACAAGAACCTAAAATTTAAAAATAAAGTATTAATAAACTACCTCTGAACAATGCACATAAGAAAGCTAGAATGACTTTTGCTGAAGAACTCATGTCCTGGACCTCAGAATGGAATAAAGTAATATTCAGTGACAAGAAGAAGTGTAATCTGGACGGGCCTGATTGCTTTCAGTATTACTGGAACGACCTCCGTACTGAAGAGCAAGTCACAATGAGTAGAAACTTCGGTGGTGGAGGCGTTATGATTTCGGCAGCATTCCGCTTTAAAGAAAGATCAAAACTGGCATCGATACGCACCAAGATGAATTCTGGGTCCTACACTGAGGAGCTTCTGGAGTCCGAATTGATACGAATGTATGAGGAATTTGGCGAATATCTAATTTTTCAACAAGATAGTACTACCATTCACGTGTCTGCTAAATCAAAGGAGTGGTCCAGGAAGAAATAAATACCTCTTTTGACGTGGGCAGCCAGAAGTCCTGATTTAAACCCGATTGATAACTTATGGGGGATCCTGGAAAGGCGTGTGTATCGCAATGGACGGCAGTTTGGGACAATGACTGAGCTGAAAAATGATATTCGGGAAGAGTGGGCTTCAATCTCAGTGAAAGAAATAAACACCTTCATGAAGTCAATGCCAAAGAGAATCTTCCAAGTAATTAAGAACAATGGAAGTTCAACTAAATTTTAGAACTTTGTTGTAAACTCTGTACTCAGTCTTTTTGGTTTAATCTGTGAAATACACAAAGTCCCATATGTGAGAGGGTTTCAGTTTTCATGTACTTTTTTGGACGAAAATGGATAATTGACATTATTTGTGTGTGTTATATACTCAATCACTTCCTAAGTTAGGATAGAAAAATGCCAAAGAAAGAGTAAATAAACTTGTGTTCACACTTCTAACAAGTGCCTTTATACCAATTTCCTCCACTGTATCTTTAATTCAACATAATTTGTATTACTTATTATTTCTCTTTCTTACTTTAACACCTCTTCCTTTTAAAGTACTTTTACGATCGAGGAAAGAGTAGATTTGTTTGAAGGACCTGTTCTTACGGAGAAAACTTCGGAGTGGGGAGTGGGCGTTGGGAGCGAAAAATATTCCAGGACACTCGTGAGAATAATTCTGTCCACCAGCAACATATCTTTAATTCAACATAATTTGTATTACTTATTATTTCTCTTTCTTATTTTAACATTTTCCTTTTAAAGTACTTTTACGTATTCTTAGCTCTTATATGTTTTACTTACAAGTACAATGGGGCCTCCCCGGATGAATGAACAGTTTAATGCCGGGACCACCTTCCAAGATTTATGGCAAAGCACATTATTCACTGATACATTCATACTAACTGTGGCGATTAAAGCAAGGGATATAATGGCCAGATCCTACTCGAAGACTATTTGAGCCTCAACGTTTCCTGACATTTGCATTACAGGGAAGAGAAAAACCAAAGAAATCTTACCCAGGAATATGTCCCGACCGAGAATCGTACCCGGTTCCACTGCTTCTGAGCAACGCTGCGTTGGACGAACATACATTCCAGTAATTTTATTTATTTACTCTTTGTCTATTTAATTTAATTATTTGCTATAGTTTGTTCTATTTAATAGAAACTTCAACATTCTGTTTATTAGGCTTATAAAGGTACTCATTTTCTCCTATAAGGGGTGTCTTGATTTTTGGTGTATAGCTATTGTAATTGCTGATTGGTTTTTTGTATATGCTTATGTCTAAAATATTGCTAATTCGATTTTTATAAATTGTTAAATCTAGATAGTTTATGGAGTTATTTTCAATTTCTTCTATGAACTTCTGTATCTATTGTAGAATTATACAAATTGCACAAACACAAATTATGAACTATGAACGGTACGGACCTCAATAAACATAACCAACTTTCGCGCCTGACTGTACTTAATGATCTGAATTCTTACGTAATACTATGCAACTTCTTTTGTGATTTAGATTGTTTTATCATGCTAATTTAGATCAAATTATAATATGTTATACGTGATGGTAAACTGATTAAATTGTTTTCAATAGTGGAACTATGTCCTGATATTCATAGTTTGACGCTGTGGATATCCAAGATGCTTCAGATTTCTGTATTTTCTACCACATGAATCCACGCCGCGAGAAAAAAAAATACACGCAATCGCTAGTTTTGTATTCCAATCTCTGCATCAGTGATGTAACCACGCTCTGTAATCAAACTGTAAATTAATAATTTGAATGCCTTTTAATTATTAATGCACGATATAGTCTTGTAGGTGTCGTGAAGATCTGAGTTGCCAACTCAAAAAAAAAAAACTATTAATTACAGGAAAAGTATGTTGATTAAATAATAACTTATATAATCATTTTAAAATACACCAAAGTTATAATTACATTAGAAATATCCATTAGACTGTCCCGTCCGAGCATTTATTTCGGACCAGCCTCATGGGCTAGTGGTCAGCGTTTCTGACTACTGTTCATGAGGTCCCGGGTTCGATTCCCGGTCAAACCATGGGATTTTTCCCTTAAAGGGAATTATTCCTGTGGTTGCCCATGGTCTGGAATTTAGGTTAACTTCAGGTTAATAACTCTCCTGGCGCGTCATTATCATATCATCGGGGTAACGTAACTCCGTCTTATACACGCCCTAACTTCAGAAGTGGGTTATAATTAAGCTAATGCCAGGAGAACCAGAAATGTTGAAATGACAACCTGGTGCATTGAATAAAAAATAATAATTGCTATACCGTACCTTTTTTATAATGCGACAAATAGCAAGATTAAGTTTTTATACTCTATGGTTTTGAAATATCTCACACGGCACAGTCAACCATTGCATGCCGAAACATACCTTGAAATCTCTTCCAGAGAAGCGTTGTGATGTATCAAGGACTTGTCCAAAAATACATTCCGTTTTTAACTGCAAGGCACTAAACTCAAGCGCCAAATCTCTCACTTAAACTATATGGAAGCAATACAACTCCTGAATTGGTAGACTGGATAATCCTCACTACCTGCCTTCCGCGCCGCGTCCCGCCTCACTCAACTCCGTTCTTACGCTTGTAGGGAGTCCATCTGCTACGTAGAGTGAGTTGTCATTGCTGGATTCTGGCTTCGATTTCTGAGCCTTGCAGTTAAGAAGGAAGATTTTTTTTTTTTTTTGGACTCGGCCTTGGTACATCAGAACCCTTCTCTAGGAGAAATTTCAAGGTAGGTTTCAGCATGCATTGATTGAGAATTCCCTTATCAGTGCATACGAAAAAAGGAAGAGAGATATGAGGCAGCTTAAGGATGCGGTTAGGGGAATCCCCCATATGAAGTAACTTGTATCACGACTCGTGATCACATCTATACTGATCATGCGGCAATGCTATGTTCATTAATAATATATATATATATATATATATATATATATATATATATATATATATATATAAACATATCGTTATTGACTATTAGAGGCATGAGATCATGATATAAAATTGTAAAATACCACTAAATGCAGTGATCCACGACGCAAGTAGTACTTCTACTTCTCGGATACGAGTTCGCATCTCGGTCACTCCACTTGGGATTCGTTCCTTCGAGGTTCGTCCCGTTTCCCCTTGCCAACAACTTCAATCCACGCTTTCTCCTTAACCGTACCATCCGTTTCGTCTCATTCCATCTGTCCCTGTGATGTGCGACAGGACTGGTTAGCCCGCATCCTCATACATATATTCAATAATGGAATATTCATCTCATCTCATTCCTCAGTCTGGCATTAAGAGGGACATGAGTAAATTATTTATTTTAACACTTACGTAAATAGACCTTTAACATTTTTCAATACTGTTATTTTAACACAGTTCCAATAATGTTCACAATATCATTATCCATCCATACTAATTCTGCCCGAGGGCAGGTCTTTCACTGCAATCATAGCATTTTCATGCTATGCTTGCAGCTTTACTAGGGAATTGTAGATGTGGTAGCTTCCCGTTGCTTTCCACACCGGTGAAGGATGATGATGGTTATGATGATAATGATAAGCATGATGATGATAATGATGGCCATATGATTTCGGGGACCGTTTGGGCCTTAAAGTTGCCTGACATTTGTCTTACAGGTGAGGAAAAACCCCGATAAAAACCTCACCCAGAAAAACTGCCCCGACCGGGGATCGAACCCGGGCCCGCTGCGCGACAAGGCAGCACGCTACCTCGAGACCACAGCGGTGGACAATATCATTGTAATATTATAAATAGGCCTACATAAAAAATTGATTTCCCACTGATCATCGTGTTATATTTTACCCACTGAAAAAAGAGTAAAAGTTAACTAGATTTGCAAGAAAAACTGTGCATTGGCAACACTACTACAGATGTGGAACGTTAGGCACACGCCGATATAAAAAAACGAAGGAAAGGTTTTTTATAAGATGATATGGGCTGACATAATGGTATTAATAAGCTGTTAGTTTATGCTGATGATGTAGTACTACTGGCCGATAGCGAGGAGATACTAAAGGACAACACGCACACCCTACTGAGTAACACTAAGAAATTGGGACTGGAACTAAATATTAATTAAACTAAATATATGGTCACACGTAGAAATTCATTATATAATGGAAATGGACAGCTAATGACAAATGAGGGAAATTTTGAGGAAGTGGCTGAAATCAAATACCTAGGAACAATAATCACAAACAGGAATGAGGTGCATAAGGAAATTAAACATAGGCTCAATTCTGGAAATGCATTACAGAGACTCTTGACTTCCCAACTCCTTTCAAAAAACATTAAACTGAAAATATATAAAATTATTATTCTACCAGTTATATTATATGGATGCGAAACATGGACTCTTACTTTAAAGGAGGAAAGGAGATTACGAGTATTTGAGAATAAATTTCTTAGGAAAATTTTTGGACCAAAGAGAGATGAACAGACAGGTGAATGGAGAAGACTGCATAACAGTGAATTACATGGTATTTATAGGAAGCCAGATATAATGAGAACATTTAAGTCTCGTAGACTGCGATGGGCAGGATATGTGGCACGAATGGGGAATAAAAGACGTGCATGGAAGATTCTTGTAGGAAAACCAGAGGGAAAACGCCCAGTTGGTAGACCAAGACTGAGGTGGGAGAATAACATTAACTATGATTTGAGGGAAGTAGATTATACAGGGGATGATTGGAAAACATTGGCTCAGGATAGGGATATATGGAGAGCTTATGCCCGCGCGGCCATGAACCTACGGGTTCGATAGTGCCAGTGAGTTAGTTAGTTATGGGCTGACATGACCACTTCTCAATAAGAGGGTTAATTCATGCCCGATAAGGCGGGACTGTTGAAGCACTTATCAATAGCTTGGCTTGTTTGCTCCGCACCATTGCAAAGTTGAGACACTGCACATTTCTTTCCTTGCGCCCGATAAACCTAATTAATATTGATTATTGGGGATATGTTCTAGAGAATGAACTCATTTTTACCTTCATCATTCTGAAAGTGCCATATTATCCTTTAGTTCCCAGATATTATAATTTTATTCTCTAAATAAAACAGCTCACTGTTATGAAATCAGATATAATAAAAACAGTTAAGTCATATAGACTGCGATGGGAGGACCATGTGGGCAAAAAAGAATGCGGGAATTGAAAGGGACGGGCATGGATAGCTCTTGTAGGAAGAATTAGAATGGAAAACGCCCAGTTGGTAGAACAAGAATGGAGTGGGAGACATAACATTAACCATTGGTTTGAGGGAAGCAGGTATGATTGGAAATACTCAGCTTCAGGTAGCGGATGTCCTGCGCGGACTTGGAATCTATGTGGTTCGGATAGTGCCAGTAAGTAGGTTAAATGAAACATGGTATTTGTAGTAGTAGTATAGAGAGTTGTTTACATGAATAAAGTATCGTATAAATTCGCTATAAAATTGAAATAGATAAGTATGGCATATTAGTATGGTCAAAGTTAAAATTTTCAAAGATATAAGATAAGGAGTGGAAGATATATGGACATAGTGGCAAGCATTTACGATAATTAGACGGCGGTACTTATACATCAACCGGATGTGCACCATAAGTTCCAGTTGCGAGGAAAATACGTTTAAAGTTTAAGTCGATCTTCACTATTTATTTAGCGCCAAACTAACAATACTGATATTGCAAGTTATTTTCCTTGTTTTACAGTTATGCATCAGCAATCTAAGAGCGGGAAAATTTGGCGCTTAGCTGCATGATGCAAACTTTAGATTGGCATTTATGAAGATCTGGTTTCAAAACCGTTTGTTGCAAAACCCACAACTCTGATAGGACTGGTGGCATTTATACGTTTCTTTAATAATAAGGCTATATTTAAAGATTTGGCGCTAAAAGTGTGCGTACACTTAGTTCGTGAGCCAGTGCAATAAATCGCATCAAAATATTATTTTAGTGGCGCTTAGCCGGTTGATGCATAACATCATCAAATTGTAAATTATAATCATAAATTGTGACGCATCTGACTTTATTCATAAATTCACTGCAGTTACGAAAGTGGTCAAACTTGCTGGTTTGATAGTTACTGAGGAAGGTATTTTTGGTGATCAACATTTGTTTAGTATCGATAAAAGAAGCATAAAAATAAAGTGAAAGAACTAGAAGTTAGATGATTTAATATTTAAAATAATTACACTTCTAAGTGTTTTAAAAAAAGATTTGTGTGTGAATGATCCTGAATTTAATTATAACTAACAGTTCACTGGAACTATAACATTCGGTGATTCATGACCGGTCGGACATGCATCCTCATCCTGAACTAACGTTTTCTAATCATTTTCCGTATGAGTCATCTCCCTCGAATAATCCCCTTCTTCTTATTCTTCTTCTTAATCATAATTTGTAGGATTTTCATCCCGTTTATTTCCAAAATCACTCCTCGGAGGAAGACGTATTGGATGTGCATTCACTGTCTATTCATCTCTTGGCTGTCTTCCTCTTGTTCTTCTCCCATCCGTTGGTCTATCTTGTTTTGCTCTTTTTGCAAGCCGGTTTTCTTCCATTCTTTCTATATGACCCTTCCAATATTTTCGTCTATCTATACTAAATTTGGTTATGTCTTGAATGTGACATTTGTCTCTAATTTCTGTTTTGTGTATCTTATCAAATAATGTTTTATCCTGAATAGTTAGAGTATCTTCATTTTACATGTGCTTATTATTAGTTTAGTTTTTGTTGTATGAGCCCTAGTTTGTCTCCATATACGATAACTGGTCGAACTATAGTTTTGTATATGCGGGTTTTGCTTTCTATTGAATAATCAAATAATCAAGTAATCAAATCTAGTTATATTTAAAAACATGCTCCTGTATCAGTCAATACGTTTAAACTAGCATAAAAACAATATTGTATTAAGGAATCAATATTGGGTTGTCTCATAAGTAATGTCAATTTTTAATATAATGTCATGTGTCTGGTGGCATTTGAAGATGTAATTCACAGGGAGTACCAAACGGCCGGATCTTTATTCTCAACTGGAACGAGTTCATGAAATGTTGAGAAAGAGATACCCAGCATTAGTTAACCGAAATACAGTTATCTTGCAGGACAGTACAAGACCCCATACTGTACGAATAACCATGAAAATTTTCAAACATTGCGAGGAATCGAACTGCTACCATACCCAGCGTATATCCCTGAACTTTCGCCTAGATTACCATCTGTTTTGATCCATGGCCAATTTCCTGCGTGAAATTTCGAAGATATTGTAAAGGTGGGTCGTAACGAATTCTTCGAATCAAAAACCAGAGACTGCTATAATCGCGGGATAAAGAACCTCGTTGAAAGATGGCTTAAGACCATAGAATCGGATTGTCTCTACTTTGAAGACTAGTATAATTTCTTGTCAGAAAATATTCCAAATAAAATTTTGTTTAAGAAAACTACACTACTTATGAAACACTATCTGTAGTATTTCGTTTTCGAATTTTATAAATTTTAGTAGAACTGAAAGTGTGATATTTATTCACTGACGATGGCATGTTGAAGGCGAACTGTACTGACCTTATAAAATAGAAACCTTACCAATCTTGATGCATTTCCAAGAATATAAGGATAGGTTAAATTCATGAAATTCGTGACGTCATTACGACTTGTAATGATGTGAATTACATGTTCAATATTAAGGAAGTGCCTTGAAGCTCTATAAGACCTTGTATCTAAGTTGTAATATAAAATCCTACTATGTTAACAGAGTTGGGAGTAATGATACAAGTTACCGTCCTGATATCTGCGTTTGGAATTCCAAGTATCACAGTAGGTATATTAACTAGGGTCAATCCATTTATAACAGATTTCACAGTTTGTGGCAATTCATTCATCCAGCCTCCTGTGTAAATCTAAATAAATCCCTATCGGCAATAATAACCAGATGATATTATAACATCATTAAATGAAGCAGTTACTGGACTTAGGTCATATTTATATTCAAATTGATCAGGGAAGAGAGTGGAACCTGATTATGTAAGAGCAAAGGCCGTATAAAATGATCCAAAGAAGTCAGCATCAATGTAATCAAATTATTAGTTATTAAAGAATACTGACAACTCAGGTAATGTAAACCTTTCTTTTGTGAAGACGGAAGTGGCTGACACATGATAATAACTTACTAATGACAATGATCCTTTGCTCGACAGATTGAGTAGAGATATCTTCTAAGCCTCCAGTTAACTGATTTAGCGTGATAACCATAACCCATTAGCTAATGTACAAGCGGGGGTTTTACCCTGACACAAACATCGTTAGCAAAAAGTGTGGGAACATGGCAAGTTTCTAGCGTCGGAAGCCTAGGAAAAAACCCAAGCCTAAGAAGAAAAAACCCAAGCCTAGCTAATGTTTGTGACTAGACTGTACGTGAAGCCAGCACGGGGAAAAAAGGTCCAACCTCTGAAGGCGTAAATCGCCAATAATAAATTTGTAACACCCCCGGGATCAAAATAGGAGGGCGCATTAACCAATTATATGTTTCGTTATATGTGCCTAAGCACAGACCTTAGGTCCACGTGATCGAGGTAGTGGGAGTAACTAATTTACCTATAGGCGAGAGAGGCTTCTCCTCGTCACTTACTTCTCGTGTATAATTTCATCAAGTCACTTCAAAACACTACGTTCTAAAAAGTTGGATAAATTCACTTCATATATATACAATTACTTGCAGTTTATAAAAGTCAAGAATAAACTACTTTTACCAGATATTCTTTGTACATTAATTCTGCCCGACGAAGTCCTCGTGGAATCCCGAGATAAGAACCTCAACTCTACCGAATACCAACCGAGCAACCTAAGTTCTCACACATGGAGAACTCCTTCAGTATTCCTAGTGTCACTAAATCCAATCTTTACCTCTTGGCCCAACAATAAACCCCTCTCCATATTGGCTCCCTAACGTGCGGGCAGAATAGGTCGTAAAGTAACACACGAATAGAAATCAACGGCAGAACGACTAAGTCCCACGACCACGAGGCAACCAGGACAGAGAAGATGATGGCAACAAGCAGACAGACAGCAACTGAAGGAAGGAAGCAGTAAGTGACACAACAACAGAATAAGCATTTTTTTTACTTTTTACCTATATAAGAAATCAAAATATTACAGTGATTTAACGGAGAATATATCTGTGTGTATTTATGTTGTTAAGAAGTAGGAATAGAAAGAGGCAGGCAAATAAAGATAAAAAAATGGATAGGAAACACGAAGAGATTAGGGAGAAGGCTTGTGGGCAACTGATTGAAGGAGAGAACGAAATCGTAAGGATGGGAGAGGACAACGAAGATGGCAGAGAGAACTTAGAGCAGAGCACAGGGGAAAGTAATGAAAACAACGCAAGAGTAGAAGCTAGAGGGGAAGTAGAGGACAAGGGAAATCCAAGCACCGACACCATGAAATACATGGAAATGCTAATGTCGAGAATAGAGGAGATGGATAGAAGTAGGAAAATGGATTTAGAGACGATAGATAGAAGTAGGAAAATGGATTTAGAGACGATAGATAGAAATAGGAAAATGGATTTAGAGGCAATGCAGAGGAATATGAAACAGGAATTTGAAACTTGGAGAGGACAGATGGAGATAAGCAGGGAAAAGGATGTATTTACGTTGAAAGAAACATTAAGGGATGAGATGAGAAAAGATAGAGAGATGCTAGAAGCGAAAATAAATGAATCGTCAGCGTGTGTAGAACTAAAGATAAATAAAATGGAACAAAAACTTATTAAAGACTCAGAGAAAACAGAAAACAGGGTAATAAGTCAAATGAGAACAGAGATGAACAATAGTATAATAACGTTACAAACTAACTTAGGGGAGAAACAGGAGGAATTACAAGGGGAAATAAAACGAGTCGACAAGAATGTGCTCTGTAGTGTAGAGAACTCGGACAAAAGGGTAAATTATATGTGTCTATTTGTACAAAAGCCAGCCCACGAACAAGAAACACTAAAGCCCCAAGTAGCTCAGAAAATTGCAGAGCAGGATAAACGCTCTGAATTGATCGAAATGATAGTAGAGCCTAGATTTAATGAGTTAGGCACTAATATAGAACAGAAAGTGACTAACGAAATCAGCAAACTAAATGATGAAATAAGTGTCATCACAAAGAACATAAATAGTAGAGGTCAAAAGGATAGGAGCCCCGAAAATGAATCATACGCGTCGGAGAGTGTTTCTTGGACGACGGCTAATCACAAAACATATGCACGTATAGAGATACTAGGGAACCCAGAGATCGCTAGTAATTCTGTGGCGCATACTAACATAGATGATAGAAGTAAGAATCATTTGAAAAATTTTGACAAAAGTCTAGTCATCATATGTGAATCTAAGGATAAGATTGAGGCTGTAAAGACCCGATAAATTACCATGCGAGTGTTCAGAGTTTGTTTGCGTGTGGGCGTAGTATCGCAAAACATGTATATAATAATAGTACAGGAGGCCTTTGCGAGTTAACAGACTGTGAAATTAGACACTAATAGTATTAAGGGTAGATAGACGGACAGTGAAAATGACACTCGAAAAATAGGAGGGAGAGATTTTTACACGTAAGAATGACAACGGAATGGATATATTACGTATGTGTGTATGTCTTGCATTGTACTATATTGTATTGTGTGCACAGGTAGACACTACTGTGATTTTAGGTATGAGATAAAGGTCAATGTAAACGCTGAAATTATGCAGTACCCAGGTAAGGAAGTGGTTATATACCGACAAAATTTTGATATAACATACAAAAGGTACAAACATATAAGCTCTACATAATCCCCAAACGAAAAAAAAAAAAAAAACAAGACCTGATAAATTATACTTAAATGCATGAACCAGTTTTCACGGGATTCGAACTCAATACTAGCTGAGATTAGGACATAAATGAAAAGTATTAGTGAAAAAAAAAATAAATAAGTGTTGTATGGTAAAGTACCAAATATAATCAGTAATTAAAATAAATAACACTAATAAAGTGATTAAATAGGCCTAGATGAAAACGCTAATCGCGAGAGGAAAGGGCAAAATGACTGCGAAAAAAAATAAAGTGAAATGTCAATTTAGATATTAATCATGATAATACCCCCATATTGATGAATATGATATAATTAATTGAATTAGGGTGAATACATAACACATGCATGTCCACTTTCAGCTAAGATTGAGGGTGATTAATAAATTGTTGATTTGAACTTATCGATAGAGAATGGATCTATATTTTTAAATGTTTTAACCCAATCGCTCGAGCAGGAAGCTGCAGTATCTACTTAATCCAGTAAATGTTAAAATGAGCCCAGATAGGCCATTGTCATTGTTTAATACATATAGGTAATTGAAGAAACTTGTACAACAATCTGAATACGAATAATATCATGATGATTATGATTCTTTTGTCTAAAATAACAATCAGACAGCGTAAACATAGGAGCTAATGAGACAGGGTGAAGCTCAATGCACCTTAATTGAAAGGCCGAGTGACGGTGTGAACCTATAAAGCGTGAGGAATTTATTTGTTGATTATATTTACAGAATTTAATTTGTAGACGTGGGCCGAAGCGGCACGTCACTGTGTTTGTATAACACGTGCTATTTTGTTGAAAATATTTGAGGGCAAGGGATCCCGTATTATCTAATAATGAGATGAGATGAAGTCATGGTCGCTGGTGAAAGCGAATGTGACAATTTGTGCGAATTTGTATTCGATGTTAATAATGAGATGAGATGAGGTCATGATCGCTGATGGAAGCGAATGTGACAATTTGTGCGAATTTGTATTCGATGTTAATAATGAGATGAGATGAAGTCATGGTCGCTGGTGGAAGCGAATGTGACATACTATACGATTCTGCATTCGAAGGAAATGATTTTGCACGCTTAAGAAAATAACGTCGTTTGGCTGAGCAATGATATAGCCAGCTATGCTTTGGCAAAGTAAATGGGCCGAAATATGTTGAGAATAAAATATTAAGAATCATGAATATTTCATGGATTAATAATCATGATGAATTCGTATGTATGCAATACCTATGGGGAAAATATGATATCAGGATGTAATACTATCAATAATAATTGTTTATAACGATAGCACAGCTGCTTAAACGCGATATTTAGTATTTTGGTCGCAAAGATATAGATCCATGTAAATAAGTCTTATTGACTCAATTTAAATTAAATTTAGCAAAACTGAAGTATTATTCGACATATGGTTTGAAGTAGACAAAACTGGTTCATCGCAAATGAATTCCCAAGCTGTAGACGCACATTATAATGTAGGTAGATATTAAGGTGTAGACGAAATTGTAAATAAACAGTTACACATGAACAAACAATCTATGCTATACTGGTATTCAACTAAATAGTTTTGAATGGTAATTGTATAAGCATGAATGGTTTGAGTAGACCACCAAATATATTAAGGGTGTATCTTTTTTTTTTTCTTAATGAATATTTATGTATGTCTATATTGCAGAAAGTGAGTCTATTTAACCTCAAAGAACGATCCCAGGTAAAAGGGATACATATCAGTGTTTACAATCTGAACATAATTGACGTGCTGGCAACACTCTCAGGGTTAACGTGCTCTAACCAAAATATTATAGCCATTTTTTCTTTAAAGGCCACTATAGCTATGATACTAGCATTATATTACGCGAGAGGATTATAAACAAATAAAAAAATCCCTTGATTTTTCCATTTGTTTATAGGGCATTTGTGGCAATTCATTCATCCAGCCTCCTGTGTAAATCTAAATAAATCCCTATCGGCAATAATAACCAGATGATATTATAACATCATTAAATGAAGCAGTTACTGGACTTAGGTCATATTTATATTCAAATTGATCAGGGAAGAGAGTGGAACCTGATTATGTAAGAGCAAAGGCCGTATAAAATGATCCAAAGAAGTCAGCATCAATGTAATCAAATTATTAGTTATTAAAGAATACTGACAACTCAGGTAATGTAAACCTTTCTTTTGTGAAGACGGAAGTGGCTGACACATGATAATAACTTACTAATGACAATGATCCTTTGCTCGACAGATTGAGTAGAGATATCTTCTAAGCCTCCAGTTAACTGATTTAGCGTGATAACCATAACCCATTAGCTAATGTACAAGCGGGGGTTTTACCCTGACACAAACATCGTTAGCAAAAAGTGTGGGAACATGGCAAGTTTCTAGCGTCGGAAGCCTAGGAAAAAACCCAAGCCTAAGAAGAAAAAACCCAAGCCTAGCTAATGTTTGTGACTAGACTGTACGTGAAGCCAGCACGGGGAAAAAAGGTCCAACCTCTGAAGGCGTAAATCGCCAATAATAAATTTGTAACACCCCCGGGATCAAAATAGGAGGGCGCATTAACCAATTATATGTTTCGTTATATGTGCCTAAGCACAGACCTTAGGTCCACGTGATCGAGGTAGTGGGAGTAACTAATTTACCTATAGGCGAGAGAGGCTTCTCCTCGTCACTTACTTCTCGTGTATAATTTCATCAAGTCACTTCAAAACACTACGTTCTAAAAAGTTGGATAAATTCACTTCATATATATACAATTACTTGCAGTTTATAAAAGTCAAGAATAAACTACTTTTACCAGATATTCTTTGTACATTAATTCTGCCCGACGAAGTCCTCGTGGAATCCCGAGATAAGAACCTCAACTCTACCGAATACCAACCGAGCAACCTAAGTTCTCACACATGGAGAACTCCTTCAGTATTCCTAGTGTCACTAAATCCAATCTTTACCTCTTGGCCCAACAATAAACCCCTCTCCAAGTTTGACACATTTCAGTCTTAATTATTAGAGAAGAAAAAAAGGGATGAGACCTTTTATAAATGTTTGTAGCTACTGTAGCAATTAATTTTATTTCAAAATTTGATTTCAAAAGTTTTTGCAGATTTTAAAACAGCTACATTATAGATTTCCTCTCTGTACACCATACATTTATCTACGTTTATGGAAGAGTTGGAGGTACAACCCATTTTCCACCATATACAAAACTACCAGAACAACTGGAAATTCCATCTTCAACGAATGCCATCTCATAGAATACCAAAAGCCATGCTTCGTTACTGCCCCCAAGGCAAAATATAACTTCGTAGTTAGCTACCAGATGGCAGTGAACACCGAGTTCTCGCTACATCTAGTAATAATGGAGAATATATATATATATATATATATATATATATAAGAAAGATAAATGTTTGCATTGGGTTTGTCCGGTGGTGTAATGGATAGCACACTCCGGGTACCAACCCAGAGGTCCGGGTTCAAATCCCGTCCAGGCATTTATTTTTTTATCATGTCAGATTATATATATATATATATAATTGAAAAATACTAAAGAAAAGTTGTTTAATTTCACGTCTTCTATGTATGCCTGCTGTGTTAATCCAATTCTCGCCATCATTATAAAACAATGAACCAATAAATTTCCGTAAAAAAAATCTGAGAAAACTTTACAGTTTCGGCCCGAAAGGTGTAAGACATTTTGATTAACTTATATTTTCCACAAAGAATTGATACTTAAAAACTGCGCACTTATATTACTTAAACCCTGTATATATAATTTAAGTAGGCATATCTGATATGAGAATTAACACAATAAAGGAAAGAAGAAAAATGTAAATGTTCAGTTTTTGAAGTGTACACCCTTAGACAAAAAAAAATTAGTCATCCGCTGATTCTATCAATCGATCGGGGAACTTCGTGAGCGCTCGCAGAAGCCTTATTCACATTTTCAGTAATTGTACTGGATTGTTTGCTAGTTAACGCAGTGCACACTCAAGCAAAATTGAAGAGAGAATTTGGCTTAGTGTGTTTCCGTGGTCGAGAGGTTTAATAGATATCGTCTGCGTTCGTAACCTCACGGATTCGATTCCCGTTCTACTTTTTTTTTTTTTTTTTGACTGAATGTTAGAATAGCATTTCGCCTGTAATGTAGTTTCAAATTTAATTTTATATTTGAGTTTTATGGCTTTAATGCACACACAAAACACACAAAAACATAAATTGAAATCTTCCTCTAATAAGTAAATGAGGAAAGAAAATAATATATTCTAAAATGAAAAATTTAACAAAAACAAAATCAATATCGGGTACACGTATGAATCCTCAGCATCTATCACCGTCCTCAATCTACGGGGCATTGATGCAATCAAATTTCTACAGGCACGTGGACGATCGGCTAGAGCATCCCATGCGTCTTGAATTTGTGCCCATAAGCACGTCTTTCGTGCATCTGCAGGCCAATTAGAGTTCATCTCTATTTTCATCTTAGCCCACACATTTTCGATTGGATTCAAATCTGGTGAACAGCGAAATTTGATTTGCCTTCTCCTTTAACAATCAAATCAAATTTCGTTAAACACATTTCAGAAAGCGGCCACAGTTTCAACATATCGATAATACAATGTCAATTATACACAGAGAAAACAACAGACACAAAATTAACATTTTAAAAGAAATCGAAATTATCAAGAAGGCCAAGAATACACACATTCTCAACGAAAATATGCCTAATGAGCAAAACCTTCTATTAGACATACAGTTAATCCAATACTACTACAATAACTCCAGAAGATGAAGCATGCATCGAAAGGCCTAGAGTGAAATCAACGAACATTTTAAATAGTTGAGGAAGACGGTAGTATACAAGGTAAAAAAAATATATATAATTTAACATCGTTATAACCTCAACGGTATAAAAAACAATTATGAACTTAAAAAGTATAGATTAATTCAAATGTCGAAGTAAAATGTATCTAATTAATAAATCGTTTGAATACAAATATCTCGAAAAAACTGCGTAATTGAAGACGCGAACCTGAGACCTTCATTAACAGAAACAGTGACCACATGCTTTACCGCTGACCTATCAGGACACATAGGAGAGTATTCAGTCCATGCCACATAACACAGTAGCTCAGGGACTGCACAATTATGACTAGTTTCCTAGTTTGAACCCAGCGCTGTGCCGAGTAAGACTAGAAGAAATGTGCGTTCATGAGATGACTCTTTTTTTTTGTCGAGGGTGTACATGCCTTGGATAAATACAACCAAAATATCTTCTTAACTGGATACTAAAAAAAAATTTTTTTCAGAAAAAATACTTCTATGCAGAAATGTATTTTTATTTTACAAATAATGATCGTCAGTTTTGTTCTGATTTCATTCAGTACTTAGGGAATTTCAAAGGAACAACAAAATAAACTTACTTGTAAGGCATACGTTTAGGAGATTCTAGAATAACAATTTTCCATGGAATAACTTTCAAATCTAAATTAAATGAAAGTATCAATTTAAAGAGAAGTGCTGTACTTTATCTGTTCATTTAACTAAAATGCGTGCTTTTGTGTTAAAAGCAGATAAAATATGCAATAAGAAGGAAATTGCTTTGAACTTGGAGGAATGTGTACAAGTTAATCGTAAACATTAAAGTGTAATTACCAGAGAAAATTAGGCAAAAAATATAGTTATCGTAAGACTCAAATTAACGCAATTATAAACCATATAAAATAATAATTTACAAGTTTAGAATTAATCCACCGTATGCACTCAGGGAAAAGTGGTTGCCTCGTAGCAGCGGGCCCCAAGTTCGATCCCGGGTTGGGACAAGTTTTTTTTTTAGGTTTTTTGTTTTCTATAAGACAAATGTTGAGAAACTTTAGGGACTAAATAGTCTCTATACACCATTTAACCATTATAATGACCCTGCCATATTCTCCTTGTTTAGTATGAATGATTGACTAGTGAGTCTTGTCTTAAATGTTCGTGTTGTCTAGGAGGTGGCCTTGGCATTTTGATCACTCATTCGAGGAGGTTCTCCGTGTCCTTGTGTGGTGAAAACGGTAAGTGTGTGACCTAGAGTTACAAATCCTCTCCAGACAGGTCGTATCCCTGTAAGGTCGGGTGGCGTCGGGCATATAAATGTAGACTATCTAGAAGGGAGGGATTAAATTAAGGTAGAGTGAGAGAATATAACACTTTAAAGTTATATAATAATCTATTAGCCTATCTATTCCAAATTACTCAAACATATAACCTCGGATATCTGTGAGGTAGCTTTTACCATTAAGGGTCGGTTTCACCAACAGAGGTAACTGTATTATGCCAGTTTAAGCTATGTATTATATATGGAGAAAACTGGCGTAATACAGTTACCTCTGTTGGTGAAACTGGCCCTTAACCTCTAATCATAACGTTAACACCAGGTATCAGACCAATGAAATATTAAACATGCCGAATCACAGAACATCTCATTATTATAATTATTTCACCGATGAACTTGCCAGCTATTGGAATTCGCTATCAGAGGAAATCGGAAGCTGTCGGTCAACAATCAGTTTCAGGCAAAAATTGACATCATTTCTGAAAGCTCTATTTTTATGTGACTCTTTATAATACATGTTACTTGAAAAATAAACAAAAATATATAATTACTGTACAGTACTATTTAAAAGTATAATATTTATTTATCAAGTGCATTTTTCATATTTAATATTGCTGGTTGAGTGGAAAGAAGAACTTATGGCCTTTGTCATAAAAAGTAAATTGTCATTTATTATTATTATTATTATTATTATTATTATTATCATTATTATTATTATTATTATTATTATTATTATTATTATTATATTATTATTATTATTATTATTATTATTATTATTATTGGTTCGAGATTTAATTACTGTATATAAGCATTTTTGCGATGGCCAGGACATGGTGCAATATTGTAGAATGAAAGGAGGACATGGAAACTCTTGTAGAAAACCGGGGGCCAAGAATGAGATAAGAGAATAAAATTAAACACGATATGAGGGAGATAAAAATGATACAGCGGATGATTGAAAAAGTTGGCTCGGATAGGGACTATGCAGATCTTACGTCCGCGCGGCCATGAACATATGGGTTTGAAAGTGCCAGTTAGTTATATAAATGCTTTATGGGTATATATACAGTATATATATATATATATATATATATATATATATATATATATATATTAGAGTGGAAGCGAGTTCATATGGTTTTTCACTCTGTCAGTTTAAATAAAACTATTATTATTATTATTTATTTATTTATTTACTTTATTTAATGAAATAGCAAACAAATCCTATATGAAAATATCTGAAACAAACACAAAATTAATGGTATTCATGGGAAAAATAATAATGGTTAACAATAGAATAAATTGAGCAAGTTAAGAACATTAATTATTTGGGGTTCAATGTGTCTTCTCCTGTTCCATTGTAGTTTAACCTCTCACCTCATAGACACTTTTACATGCCCCACGTCATATGGGCCTTACGGTGGCACGACCTGCTGGAGAGGAATTTTTAACTTTGTATCACATAGGGCCTACATACATTTTACTACACATCGCCATGGAGGTCCTCTTCGAATGAGTGATCAGCTCAATTCAGGACCTCCTCCGAGACAACACAAATATTTACATGAAACATACAATTCACACACACATTCATACTAAACATGGCGAATTTGATATTGATGATTATGGTGGCCAGACGATGTTCGAGGACCATTTGGAAATTTAAGTTTCTGACATTTGTCTTACATGCTAGGACATGTGTTATTGCCAATGAAGCCAATAAAGAGATATGAACATAAAAGTGAATTTAAATTCTATAGAATGTGCAACATGATACGACGTATGGTTAAAAAATAATTTAAAAAAAAAAGACCACACAATTAAAATTCTACAAAATGATGGCAGTACAACTTTCACAAATATTATGTAAGTGAAATCTGAACTATCAATATAGCAGGTGAAAAAGAATTTGAAGTGACTGAAATGAAGTTCTTACGATGTCCAGCAGGTTTTATCATTTTGAATAAAAACAAAGCACAGGTATAAAAACGGAATTCAACATAATTAGTCTCATGAGCAGAATAGACAACCTTAAGGAAAACTGATAAGACCATGTAGAGAGAATGGCTCATGATAGAATAACAAACATCCTAATTAATTACGAACAAGAGGATGTAGGTGTGTGTGACATTTGTTTTCCAGATGGCAGGACTCGCTTAATCTCTCTTAATGTGGAAACAGGTGTATAGGGTTATTTCTGTTAAGCAGATTATTATTATTATTATTATTATTATTATTATTATTATATTATTATTATTGTTGTTGTTGTTGTTGGATTTTATAAGGAGAGCAGCAAGATGATCAAAATTTGAAAAAATAAGAAATACTGTCACTCGAAAAAAAATGAATATTAGATATTCAGTAGTAGATTATATAAGAAATAAGTAATTAAATTGGCATGGTCATGTACGACGAATGTCAGAAGAAAGATTACTCAGAAAAAAAAAATTGGAATGGTGTCCACCTGGAAGAAGAAGGAAAAGAAGACCTCGAAACTCGTGGATGCAGAAAATAAGAACTGGAATGAGAACAAGAGGACTGGAGGACATGGAGTGATTGGACAGAGACGAGTGGAGAAATAAAATAAAACTTTAGGCACAGAAATATGTGTAAACATTAAAAAAATGTATATAAATAAATAACAATAATAATAATTATTGTTATTATTATTGTTGTTACTAGTATTATTAGGGCTACGGTACTACTATTATTATTATTATTATTATTATTATTATCATCATCATTATCATCATCATCATCATCTACTCATTACACGACCCCCCTCTTAAACAGCATTTATTAGATGCGTCAATAATCTTGTAATAGAAGGTTTACTGTACTTGGATGAATTATGTTGAAAATGCTGGAAATAAAAGTATTTTTGTAGATTAGTGGTTCTCAACCTCGTTAAGTCTGGAATCCACCTTGAAGGGTTAAATATCTCATACGATCCATAAGCTAAAGAGTAATATACTCTAATCCATGGCACGACAGGCCTAGAAGACTCTTGGCTCACTATCCGACTGCTGGCCTTAACATCCACTGTTAATCACAGAGGAAGATGACCATCCAGCCAGTGTAGGTGCGTCTTGTGGTCGGGTTCTCCAGCCGTTATAGCTGGGTTTCTCTACCTGCATCCGCTACTTATTGTCTTCTTCTTCGTTACGGTTAAGGCTTATTTACTAGCCTATTCCGGCTCCAAATTGTTGCTGTTTTCATCTTTTCTTTGGCCTTCCCAAACTTCTTCTTCCTCGTGGTGAATAGTTGTATGCTGCTTTTGGTATTCTATTCTCAGTCATCCTTGCTAAGTGTTCTTTCCAGTTTGTCCTATATTTCACTATTGTGTTTAATTCATCTACTTCTAGTTGTTTTATTTCTGTGTTTTGATTTTTTGCCAGTTCTTTGATATCCTGCTATTGGTCTGAGGAATTTCATTTTAGCAGCTTATATTCTGGCAGATTGTTGTGTTGTCACTGTCCATGTTTCGGATCCATAAGTAATAATAGGAACTGTCATTGTCTTGTATAATTTCATTATACAGTCTTTCCTGGCTTTATTTTTCAAAGTTCTTTTTAGTGTTTTTGTTATATAATTAAACTTATTTAGTTTGTTATTTATATCTGTTTCCGCTGTGTATGATATTTCGCAACCCAGGAAGTTATATCTTACCACTTGTTCTATTGGTTTATTTTCTAATATTATCTTTGTCCGAACTGAATGAGCGCCCTTGAAGGCCTTTTTTTTTTTTTTTTTTTTCCATGTTGTATTTCTTTGATACTTACAAGTAGCTACTTATTGTAGCTACCCAAATGCCTCGCGATATTGGGTGGGCACCGGTCCCATACTGACCGAAATTCCACGAGAAAATGTCTTCCCCCATGGAGACACGAACCAGCGCAAGTCCTGTAACGCTATGCCAAGTCATCTTGCCCTAACCACTCGGCTAAGGCGCGGGGCATATATTCTAATCACTGATGAAAATGTATATAGTATAATGGTATATTATTTAAAAAACAAAGTTACTCTAATTGAGGGCATTGCTTATTAAAATTCGTGTTATCAGCTTAAGGAAATAAAATTGAAGAGAAAGCACCAAAACATAAATATATTTATAGACATTATTTCTTGCCATATAACATTTTTTGTAGGTCCTTTATCATGCCGGGAGACTTCACCCCATCGAATCCCATCAGTGGATTCCAGAGGTTGAGAAACGCTGATAACCGGTAGCTTAATGGAGTTTTTTGTAACAGTAGAGAAGAAATATAGAAGAGAAGATAGTTTCCAGATGTGAAAGGTAACTTGAAATAACAAAAAAAAGAAGTACTATATTGTAAAAGAAGTCAACGTACTTCTGAGACAATGAACCTGACTAATAAATATGAGTATATCTAGAAACTTAACTTAAAAATCTTCACATGTTATATAAAAAATAATATATATAATAAAGTGTCTTATATTTGAGTATAAATTTCTTAGGAAAAATGTTGGACCAAAGAGAGACGGACAGACAAGTGAATAGAGACAACTGAATAACAGTGAGCTACATGTATTTTATAGTCTCGTAGACTGCGATGGACAGGACACGTGACACGAATGAGGAATAAAAGAGGTGCATGGAAGCTTCTTGTAAGAAAACCAGAGGGAAAATGCCTAGTTGGTAGACCAAGAGTGAGGTGGGACAATAACATTAACCATGATTTGAGGGAAGTAGATTATACAGGGGATGTTTGGAAATGTATGGAGAACTTACGTCCGCGCGGTCATTAACTTACGGGTTCGATAGAGCCAGTGAGTTAGTTTAATAAAGTATCTTAACCCTATGTGAGTCCTATATTAAGAAATATATTTCTTCCTCTTTTGCCAAATTAAAATATTATAAAATTGGTCAGGAAATGAGAGTTCAACGAAAGGGAGACATTTAGATTAACACGAAGCGTTACGATAATTTAAAAGAAGTGAAAATGGCGATCTATAAGTTAACACCTTGGAATGATTAAGTTATCCAAGGTTGTTGCAAGGTGAATGACTGAAATTATAGTTGTGGCCACATTATTATGACACAAATTTGCACTGTTATTATGATCATATGTTGCACTTTAAGTAAAATGTAACTTTCCATTCATTTTATTATATTATTGCGAAATTTTGTTCTTATATGTTTTAATGTGAGCAAGTTCATTTTTTTAATAATCGGTACTGTTCCTAATCAGACTAATATTATTTGACCGCAATAAGTTTAGCAATATTAAAATTAGTAGCTTTTTTATATTAATGTGCGTGTGTAATTTAGAGGCGACATAACTGTAAGGACCTTGATTCGGGCGCTTCCAACAGTTTGGGAAATTAACATAATATTTCAAGTCAACTGCATATTGTATAGCCTATATTTTAATCTGTAGATTGGTTTCCAAGATGCAGTGTACAAGTCGATACCGCAATTCAATATGGAAATAAGTAGCCTATATATTTGTAATTTTGAGAAAAGTTGCTTTAAATTAAGTAATTTACTGTTCCTTTATTATAAAAACACACTGATATTTATAATAATATTAGATAGGGAATTGCATATCGAATAATACATTATCTAAAAAATCAGTTTTACAATTGAATTGAAGCATCGAAGTGTTACATGATTTCATACTGCAAGTTGTGACCTTTTGGTACATTCTGTATAATAAGGAGTGTCCATCCATTAGGCTAGATTGTATTCTACATACAGTACGTAACATCATCCTTTTCTTTTTAATTCAAGCTTATTTATAGATTATCCAGCTTACCAAAACTGAAATTATCTACCTTAAAAATATAATCCATACCTATTGAATAAATCATCAAAATATAATTTTATTTTTCGAACTTTAAAATCTAAAGAGTCTAAATGGAGGCACATTCACGGATTTCCTCATGATTTCGAGGTTGTGCCCAGTCCAAATTAAATGGCGGTATGAGTATGTATATGCATTTTTATGTGTGTCAAATCAGGAACACCATAACAGACTACATATCACCGTAGAGTATATTTAATCTCATTCATTCAATAAAATAAAGATTAGGTAATACAATGAACCTACAATAAGGTTGCCATGTTAGGGTCTTAAACCCCGAACCCATCTTTACTAATTAAATCTTCTTCTTCTTCTTACATGGATTAAACCTTACTGGTTCGTTCCGGGCCCAAGTTTCATAGCTGCTGTGTCCATCTCTTTCGTGGGCGTCCTCCTCTCCTTTGATATTACTAATTCAATCTAATCTAATAATGAGTCTAGAACCTTTGGTTGTGCTGCCTTTGAAAGAATTGATGGCGCACAGATAATATTAAGTCCCAGAACTAAGCCATTCCGCATGATCAGAGGTCAGTTATTGGTTAACAAATGCACAATTATTTGAGAAACTAAAATTCGTTCTATTTTGTTGTGTGTCCTGCAAGGAAAAATAGTTTCACGTAAATAAGTAGTACGGTAAAAGCTGCATATAAAACAAAGCAAAATAAATGAAAGAAAACAAAATGAATTGAAATAAGGACGAGAGAGAGAGAGAGAGAGATAGAGAGAGATAGAGAGAGAGAGAGAGAGAGAGAGAGAGAGAGAGAGAGATGCAAGACAGCGGGAACGAACACGCGACCTTATGCATGGAAACAAGCGTTCCCTCCACTAGTCAACAACCGTTACTGCTAGAAACAGCCTGTATGCAGCGATGCAATACTCCAGGACTTACTTGTATATTGAAATTAGATATTTTTTTTTAGAGGAATTAAACCCAATGGGTACAACTTAGACATTACACACACCCAGTCCCAAGGTTGAGATTTTAAAATCCCTTACCCCGCCGGGAATCGAACCCGTGTTGCCGGAGTGGAAGGTAGGGACTCTACCGACTACGCCAACGCGACGGGCCGAAATTAGATATTAACTTGACGTAGTTTGAAGTAATAAAATGCGTTTTATAATAATTGTGAACATAAACAATCTTGTTCTGCCGTGTGTTTTGTAAACGAAATAATGGGATGTTACAATCATTATTCATTTTCTATATATGACTTGTTTCCTTTAATTCATTTGTTTTCATATATATATATATATATATATATTGTTTAACGAGGCATGGTAACGTGTATACATTATAAAAATTTACGACGTTATTAAAAAAAAATCTTCATGACCAGGATGGAATCTGGACCCGCGGCGTCGCAAGAGAGCATCTTACCGACGGTTCCACTGAAGCGAAAGATAGGCATACTGCATGAAGAATGACTTATACCACCCGATTTGAACTCAAAGGAAACAGCACGCGTAATAATTTACTGGTGTGAATCGCTCTTCAAAACTTTAACGTTCCATCATCAAGAGTTGCACAATCAATTTTTTCAAAGGCTGTACATAGCCTTTATCTATTGTTTACAGTCATGTGTTCTTGCGGAAGTTCACTGATTTCTGTTTTGTTTTTTTTTAATGTAGGCCTGTTATGAAATGGCGATTATTAGAATGAGTCCTGGTAGTGCAATCCGGAATTTTTTGGTATTTGGTTTGGTGCTAGGGTATTATGTTTACTTAGTGACGCTCTTTAACGGCTAAGTCATTAGCGTCGCAATTAAAATCAGATGCCTCTTCTTTTTGAGGACTGAAGTTGTTTTATGTGACATTAACTATGGCTTTTAGTCCCTTCCTAAGGAACATATTCTAGATTTTAACGCTCTAAAATTCATCGACACGATTCGCGTTGAAACCAGAATTTGAAATCAAAGGCGAACATGATACCCATTATTCCACCAGCACCGGATGAAGGGTTTGAACCCGGGACCTGCCGAATACGAGTCTTAAATGCTAGCGCCTAAGCCAATTCGCTCCGTAAAATCGTACCTATTTCACTACTGGCAATGTGATAGTTTTACATAATAAAGTCTTGAAATATTATAAGAGTATAATTAATCTGTAGATGAGCTATACAACTAAAATTATAATAGGTCTATAAAATTATTAAATTATTACCTAATAGGCCCGTCTCCTCAACTTTGTTTGATGAGTGAAAAGACCGACATCGCCCAAGTTGGATAAGATACTATAATTATTACAACCACGCTAACCTTTGGTTCCGAGGTTCGTGGGTTCAAACCAAACCTGGGTCGATGGATTTTTCAGGGCGTAAAAATCTTCATGGGGTTCTTCGAATGGGAAGTAAAGCACTGGATATTGTGTCATAGATTTACGGCACGTAAAATAACATCAAGCCTAAAATAAGAAACCTATGATCAAAATTGATCGGTTCTTTCACGCCCAGCTAAAGTTTGCGATGCTAATGACCTTGAAGTAATAACACGAACGAAGGCGGTCGTGTTTGTGCGAGTTCTGCGCATCTACTTCATAACGCTTTCAGAGTGGCAAACGCCTGCATTCAACTATTGTACGTTAAACGAGGCGGAAATCACTGACTAGAGTAAGTCTGAAGCAGCGTAAAGGCAAATATATACTTATTTCCATATGCGTAAGACTAGCCCGACTCACCTTTGTTCATACCGATAGCTATAGTTGATAGAGAGGTCGTTAAATAAAAATACCGCCTACACACAAAGTGGGACACTCCATAGCGTAATTGGTTAAGGCAATACGCACAAACCGGAAAGTTGAGGGTTCCAGTGCCGTTGGGAATCAGGATTTTTAAGCTGACCTAAACCTTCTGACGGCACCATGGGCATGGGATCGACTCAATCTCTAATGGTAATACGTATCAGACACTTGTTCTGGGAGTAAAGACGGCCATGACGCAGGGACTAATAATTCAAATGATGTCTTGTGTGGATTGTCTAGGTAGGTGGGAACCTCAATCTCCTACTACCCTGGACCTTCTAAAGCCTGCAGTGGGATCACATTTCACCTAAAAACTTCGTGTATTCAACTGAAATGGAGTCTTGAATTCTTACATGAGAAAAATTCTAGGTAAAAATAACCTTACGGTACCTGAAAAAATACAGACTGGGACAGTTAAACTAGAAGCAACTTGAACCAATCTGAAGCCATATACTCACATGTGGCGGTCAACTATCACAAAATTGGAAACACAAGAATGGTGTAGCATAGTCGCTATTAATTACAGTATATAGCAAATGTAAAATGAAGCTTACTCTCCACAACAAAGATTAATTGCTTACTGAATGAATTTTGCCATTATGCGATGAACTTCAGTCTAAGTTCTAAGATAACACCAGAGGCAGGATAAAGTCGTGTTGATATAATGGTATATTTTGTAACTTTTCAAATTTATGCATAGTTATATGATAAGAAAATGCATTACTTCCTATTATACAATGAATATATACAGTGGAATAAATATTAAGCCCTGCATTAAAAACAGTAGAAATGCATTATTAAATGAGAATTGACACTTAACAACAATTAAGGGAAATTTGGAAGAAATAGCATAATTCAAATACTTAGGAACAACATTTACAAACAGGATTGAGGTACAGAGAGAAACATGTACTATTACATTACAAAGATTGTTGTTATCCCACTTCGTAAAAAAAGTAAAAATATACAAAACCCTGATTCCTAAGTTCGGCTGGTTGGAGTCCCCATGGGAGAAGAAAGTTTCTCATGAAATTTCGGCCACTATGAGACCTGCGCCTACCCAGCAATGTAATGAATTTAGGTAGCTACAATAAGTAACGACTGGCTCGAGGCTGAGAAAACTAGCTATAATAGCTGAGGACCCAATATGGAGATCACATATCACCCCTTTATGGCTGGATGATTAACCCACCTGTGTGATTAATACATGTGGATGTGACCAGCAGCAGGCTCGTAGGCGAAGGGTCTTCTAGACCTGTCGCTATATATATATATATATATATATATATATATATATATATATATATATATATATATCCATTCATCCATAATAATTCTGCCCGAGGGCAGGTCTTTCACTACAATCATATCATTTTCATAAGTAATGCCACGAGTGATTTCCAAATTATCGATAAATTCACGACTCACGAAGTGAGGAGTGAATTTATCTAGAGAATTTGGAAATCAAGAGTGGCATTTGTTAGGACTATTTAACGAATAAAATAAAGCTGTTTACTCACAAATCATTATTTAACTACAGTTATTTAAAAATATTTTTATATTTAAAGTAAACGGTGATGTTTGAAAACTAATGAGAAACGATAGGTAGCCTACGCTTCTACTGCTTCTTTTGTTTATCACTGCAACCAGATCATACTATTTATTGCCAAAGGAACGCAATATTGTAAGAATGCTCTCTAGTGGAGAAAAAATGAAACACATCAATCTGTATATTAATTCATTTTTGATGTCGTATACATTTAAGAAAGTGCAAACAGTGGTTTCTTTTTTTGGTGGTATAATCAATTGCTACAAATGTTGACATGTAAGCACTATTATATACAATCTGGTAGCCGTATTTGTTATAGGCTCAGTCACTGCAAAATAACGGTCAGACCTGTTCAGAATATTAAAAAGGAGGAGCTTTGCTTAATATATGATAATCCTAACGTTGATAATTATTTCGTGAAACACGTCTCTGATTGGTTGTAATACAGAAATCATTGAAACGTGATTGGTCATTGACTCCCATTTGGGGCATGAGTTAAATAGTCATGCTAAGCTTTGCAGCTTTACTAGGGAATTATATGTGTGGTAGCTTCCCGTTGCTTTCCACACCGGTGAAGGATGATGATGATGATAATGATAAGGATGATTTTCGGGGACCGTTGGGCCCTAAGCTTCCTGACATTTGTCTTATAGGTGAGGAAAAACCCCGAAAAAAGAAAACTCATCCAGGAGCCTGTCCCGACCGGGAATCGAACTCGGGCCCGCTGTGTGACAAGGCAGCACGCTACCTCGAGACCACAGCGATGGATACACACACACACACACACACACACACACACACACACACACACATATATATATATATATATATATATATATATATATCCTATATTGTTAACAGTATAAATCTCGTTAATTTCGTGATAATGGTTATTTCGTTCGTTTTTTTTTCAAAAGCAACCAATGATCCTATATGTTCTTACTAGGTCCTTGTTTCAAATGAAGAAATATTATGCTATTATCATGTTATTTTATAATATTGATTTTTTTTTTGGAGATGTTGATAAGCATATAATGAGAAATTGAATAGGACACTATACTTGTTAGATACCGCTAAAAGTTTTAATAATCAATATTGGGTTCTAGAATGGTCCACATGCGAATTCAGATTCAGATACAATTATTGTAAAAATGCACTTAGCAGTTTTTATAATGCGCTCAACTTACAGACTTTTCTTAAATAGCCTAATTATAATGTAAAACAGGTAATAGACAACTGTAAAAATTATAAATTCAAATTGCCCATTCAAGACATTTCACAGATTAAGATAATAGACACAGTGTATTTAAATGTGAACTTGTTTCTGAGATGATAATCATATATAATAACATAATTAGCGATGATTGATTATACCCTTCATTTGCGCAACTTTCGCTTTAAGGAAAGTTTCCTCCAGTATTTTGTGTCGTGTTATTAAAATTATGAAGTGCAGTTACAGTAATTGGGCGAGAAACGTTTTAGTTGAAATAGAAACTATATATCCAATAAATGTATTAACACATTCGAATCATTAAGTTGTTATCGTTTACCGAGCGAGTCGATTTGAACAATAGCGAGTAAATCAGTTATTCCGTCTGGGTTTTCTTGTGACATTATCTCAGTTATCAAGTCAAATGTTTGATTTCATTTTCATTTTCCCGATCTCCTTGGTCGCTCCCGATTATGATTTCACAAGGATGTGAAAGAACCTCATGCCTGAAATAAGAGCCCTGTGGGCTATATTTCACGTCCAGATTTTAATTGCGACGCTAATGACCTGAGTTGTTAAAAAGTGTCGTAATATAAAATACTACTACTGCCATTAATGGTCTCGTGGTCAACATGTCCATGTGTGAGTACATATACATTACACACCTATACACACGCAGTGTTTATATCTATGTATCAGAAGATACACAAAAAGTTCGCCACGCAGAAACTGCATAATCTGAGCGAATTTCTCATTAACTCGAATTTACGGACACATTTTCCTGATTTTCGAAATTTTATTTATTTTGTTACATTGGAGAAACTCAATTTATGATGCAGTTTATTTTAAAGTGCAATAAAAACAAATCATGCATGCCATAAGTTATCTTTTTCGATGGTAATACGGTCCTTGTAGTCTGACCTTCACCTTAATTTTAACAGCCACATATTCACTTCGATCACTTTATATTAGCTTGGCCTGTATCTATCTATCTACCTATGTAACGGAATCTTTCAACGCGATTTTCACCCACTTAAAATCATTGGATCGACTTGAAACTTTGTATACTTGTAAAGGACCCGTGACAATACAATAATTTCATATTTGTTTCTAAAATCCTGGCCAGAATCATCAGAAAATAAAAAAAAGTCTTTGTATCTATGTAACGGAATTTTTGAACACGATTTTCACCCAATTAGAAACATTGGATCGACTTGAAACTGTGTATACTTGTAAAGGACCTGTGACAATACAATAATTTCATATTTGTTTCTAAAATCCTGGCCAGAACCGCCAGAAAATAAAAAAAAAATAGTGTCTTTGTATCTATGTAACGGAATCTTTGAACACAATTTTCACCCACTTAGAAACATTGGATCGACTTGAAACTTTGTATACTTCTAAAGGAGCCGTGACAATACAATAATTTCATTTTTTTTCTAAAATCCTGGCCAGAATCATCAGCAAATCAAAAAAATGAAAACTGGTATAATAGGTTGCGAACTTGTCGATTTTTAGTCAATCGTTGTAAGAGCTCAGTTGGTAGAGCGGTGAACTCTAATGGTATATAATTTCAGTAATCCATAGATCGCTGTTTCAAATCCGGCTGGGAGGATTTTTTTAGAAGAGTATTACTTTTAGCTCATACTACAATAGTATCGAATTTGAAGATGTTTACATTTTCATCTTATTCTGTAAAATATTAAAACTAAAAAATAAAAAATAAATAATAAATAATAGTTTTAAAAAGCTAAAACAACACCCTTTATTAGAAAACCGAACTAAAAAATGAAAAATAACTTTAATTTCCAACACGCTTGGGATAAAATTAAAGTGGTCAACAAAAAAATCATCTCCAATATATCTAAAATAAAACTAGAGTTATTTACAAAAACAAATACCATCAAAAGCGTGGGGTGCTTTTTGTGGTTTTTACGTTTTCTTCTTAGAGACTTTACTATTACCAATATGTTTATTATCAAATATATTAATTTATATAGAGCGGCACACGCTTTTGATGGTAAAATTATTTTTTGTACATAACTATAGTTTTATTCTAAATGTGTTGGAGATGATTTTTTTGTTGACCACTTTAATTTCATCCCAAGCGTGTTAGAAAATAAAATTATTTTTCACTTTTTAGTTCGGTTTTCTAATAAAGCGTGTTGTTTTAGTTTTTTAAAACTATTATTTATTTATTTCCAATTTTTTATTCCAGCCTGGTTTAGATCTTTCTTTATATCACCCAACCATCTCTACTAGGTCTACCAAACCTCTTACTATCCAGTTTAGAGTTTAAAACCTTTTTAGGTATCCAATCAGTATTCATCCAGCCATTAAATTCTTCTACATTTTGCATATTTGTATGCATGTAATTTGACACGAATTTAAATAATGTCTACCGATTCATTTGCCAATGACTTTAGTAATAATATTAAATAAATTAAACAAATATATATATATATATATCATCATCATCATCATAGTACATTCACGAATTTAGGCCATTTGTTGACCTGTTTCGGCCTCAAGAGAAACACCATCCAGAAGTCTTTTGAGTGGACGTCCTGGTCTTCTTCTTATATATATATATATATATATATATATATATATATCAAAGGATACATTGCACATTTAAGCGTTAATTAAACTGTATGGTGTAGATTGTCATGAAGCAAAGATGGCGGTTGCTAGGATCAATTTTTAATTTCGGGTTTCAGGTAAACCATCACTTCTAACGATAGGAGTTCGCTGATTTTTTAGAATGGCTTTCTCGGTTTATTTATGTAACACATACTGAGTTTAGTTGTAAAACATCGATAATTACGACCGCTAGATCTATTTTTAAATTTTCTTTTCAGGTGAACTACATCTAAAGGTCATTTCCCTGATAAATGATCTCGAACTTAATGATTTTAATTACTTGCAGTGTGCCATATTTGGTATCGATGAAACAAGAAATGCGACCACTAAAGCGTTAACGGATATATGATTAAGGAAGTTTTCTTGGGTTTTCCGAATCATGGATTCAAGGTCGGCCTCTGGCCACTGATTTCGACATTTCGGCATGAACCCACATGTCATTATCAAGGAATGAATGTATGACGCGAAAAACCCAAGAAAACTTTCTAATCATACTTATATCCGCGAAAATATTCAATATAACTTACACACAGACACACACACACACACACACACATATATATAGGATCGGTGAAGATCTGTAAATATGTTTTAAAATCTTTTCATGAGAACAACCTCACTAGGGATACAACGGAAAAATAAATAATGTTAGAAATAAGCTACCATTCCTATTGAAGCGGAAGGCAAGGATGAAAAAGCTTTGATTCTTTTGGATAAGAACTGTCGGAGAGAAGAAACATTTACATAACGTTCTACATCTGTAAAATTTATAACAATTACGATAATAATCCATCCATCCATATTAATTCTGCCCGAAGGCAGGTCCTTCACTGCAATCATAGCATTTTCATGCTATGCTTGCAGCTTTACTAGGGAATTGTGTGGGTGTGGCAGCTTCCCGTTGCTTTCCACACCGGTGAAGGATGATGGTGATGATGATAATGATAAGGATGATGATGAAGATGATGGCCATATGATTTCGGGGACCGTTTGGGCCTTAAAGTTTTCCTGACATTTGTCTTACAGGTGAGGAAAAACCCCGATAAAAACCTCACCCAGAAAAACTGCTCCGACCGGGGATCGAACCCGGGCCCGCTATATGACAAGGCAGACGATAATAATAATAATAATAATAATAATAATAATAATAATAATAATAATAATAATAATAATAATAATAATAATAATAATAATAATAATAATAATAATAATAATAATAAAAATAATAATAATAATAATAATAAAATAGTAATAATAATAATAATAAAATAGTAATAATAATAATAATAGCAATAATGATAATTTTGGTGGATTAGTTAATACAGAATCCGTTCTGTTGTTCTTGTCACTTTAATTGAAGCTAAATACTTTCTGAGATTCGATACTGTTTATTTACATAAGCTCAGTCCATTATATTCGGTTAATACCCAACCAAAAAATAAAAACACTTTAATTAAAATTAAATAAATATGAAGCAGTTTTGTTAATTTTTAGTCTTACAAATTTATTCTTAATTAATAATAATAATGGTGACAACGATGAATATACATTAATAGTAATGGGACGAGACATTAGAATTACAAAATGGGAACTTCCAGTACCGAAAGATCAAATGTCTACGTACAAAATCGTACTATATATATATATATATATATATATATATATATATATATATATATAATAATAATAATAATAATAATAATAATAATGGTGATAATATTAGTTATTATTCAGATAAAAATGAATTCCCTAAGACTTGTTGATAAAGAAACCTCAACTATCCAACAAGAACGGTTTTGAATTTCCTGTACTTGATTATGAAGCTTGGGTATTCATCAGCAAGCATATTATTTTCTAATACAGTGCAAAAATGAACATAATTTCACCAAAGATCAAATTAATCCTTTCTGGGCAATGACATATACGAAAGCCATTATAGTAAGTGGAAAAGATGTCAAATCAACAGTTATCTATTTTTTATTACTATTTGCCTCAATAAAACTTACGTGGCAAGAAGATCGTAACCATGATCGTAAAGGAAAAAGATAACCTCTTATTGTTTTATTTAATAATGGAAGCTTACAATTTTATAACAAAAACAAACTGTCCACTGCCATTTCCAGTCTTCCCCCGAATCTAATGACCCGAATTGAAAATTCTCGAAAGGAGAAAACCCTGAATCCAATCCTTCAAATATAAAACTCCGAAAGAAGCAACCCCCGAAACAAATTGCCGAAAGGAGACAATACATTGCTCAACGCAGCAATAATTCGATTTATTGCTAAGAATCACATTAGGCCTACATATAATACTAACATGGAGCCGAAAATGGATTAGGCTAGATTTAGGCTGAATTAGGTTATCCTTGCAAGAAGGGATATAATTATTGGTGTTCGAATATAATGTAACAATATAAATAAACTTTATTTAAAATCTTCTTGGAGGTTTTTTTTTTTCGCGCATTTGTCGTTCGAGGGAAACATTTCGGGGAAAGGAAATTCAGGGAAATCAGTTTCGTGGAAATGTCCATTCGGGGGAATGTATTCAGGGTTTTGTCCGGGAATCATCCACTGGTGTTTTCTCCAGGTAACGCCGTTGCCTCATGCGAAGCGGGTTCGACCCCTGGTTGGGAAAGTTTTCTGGTAATGTTTTCGCAGAGTTTTTCCTCACTTTAAGACAAACGTCAGTAAACTTTTAGGCACCATTTGGACAACATAACACCTATCATATTCGTCTTGTTAGTATGAATATGTAAATGCTTGGTGCGTTTGTCTTGTTTAGCAAAAAAAGTATGTAAGTGATTCAAAGTTTTAACATCCTCTCAGGGTAGGTTGTGTCGCGGTAAGATCCGGGTGGCACGTGGTACATAAAAGTACCAAAGGAGAGATTTAACTAAGAAAAAGAAAGAAAGAAAAGTATTGACAAGGAAGTCGTTGCAAGTATCATCAGAAATTGTCGAGATCGCTTACGAGCTGCTTTTAAGCTGTTGATATTACATCTTGTCGGTATCCTCAGCCAGTATCCCTGAGAAACGTGCGATATGTTGTGCAATAAGTGGAGTTTTGTTCCATTCCATACAGCACAGGTGGACAAACTGACTCAAAGTACAGCATCCAATGGCACAGATATAAACGTAAACTGTTTCTGACCGTTCGGTGCACAGTAACTCGATTGATATTGAGACTCCAATTGATTCGCAACACACTGATTGCCCATAGGCTATGCTATAAGGCTATACTTTTTTTTTAAGATTTAAACGCCACCGTCTGATTTAACTCGAATATTTGTTATTCAAAGTAAATTTTGTAAGCATGTTTACGCTATCTGCATTTATTTATTTATTTTTGTATTCATTCTGATTACATTAGAAGTAGAGATAGGTTAGATTTTAAGACTCTAACATGGCAAACTTATTTTAGGTTCACTGCATTACCCATTTTTACATTATGGAATGAATGAGATAAAATATACTACGGAGATATATAGTCTTTTATGAAGCATCCACACACGACACATACCGCCATTTATTTGGAGTGGGCCTAAAGGCTCGAAGAGGGGCTACTATTCTCCCTTTGACCGTATTCTGTCCTACGTTGACACACAGGCTCATAGCCATGAGGAAATCCATGAGTGTGCCCTATTAGATCACCAGAACCACATATTTTAAACACCTGTGGTTTGTTAAACGATGCTATTTATGACCTAATATGAGATGAGATAGTAGGTGATATGTAGGGCTCAGATGTTGAGGTTCTATAAAATGCTGTAATAGACCTTCAAAAGACTTAAAGATATCCTAAGAAAAGACCTAACAACTGGAAAAAGGTACATAGAAAGGCAATTCAAATTAAATAATTTTCATATCAACGGCATTTTTCATGAATATAAATAATGTTCAAAAAGCACAAAATTGTGACTCAATTTGAGCTTAATATCGAGTCAAAATTCTAGTGATATGCTACATATACTGCGAAAAAATGACTGAACTTCTTCTTCTTTCATACTTCATATAGCCTATATATATATATATATATATATATATATATATATATATATATATATATATATATTTTTAAATTCAATGCAGCTTGAAAAAGGAATTCTATGTTCGTTTAAAAAAAATATTGGAGAATTTAGAATGAACGATTTTTTCCCATGTACAATGAATTCAGCGAAGCCGCTATGGATATGCTGGAGAAATAAATTGAAATTCTAGTATAACTAAAAGCGTATTTATTAGATGCATAGTTATACTATAGAAATGGTATAAATGTAGTCGAAAGAAGGTGAAGTTTGAAAAAATAACCGTCAAGACGTAAACAAAAAGGCCAAGAAAGGACCAATGACCTAATAAATGTCAAGAAAGGACCAATAAAATCCACCACTTTCTGGCCTGTAAAATATATATATATATATATATATATATATATATATAAAATGTTGGGCCTCGTCTTCAGACATGAAATAAAAAAAATAATAAAAAGGAATTTTTCCTCAACCACCGATCCCTAGCGTTATGAAATGAATGAATGAAAATGGAATCACATGATGGGAGAAGGAAGAGTAGTGCAGAGTGTTGATGGGATAAAATTGGGGAAACAGGAGTTCCCCGAGAAACCCCCGAAAAATCCCACTGAAGTCTACCACCAATACCCCGCCGGAACCACCAGGATTCGAAATTGAGATCCCAGTCGGGGTAGCCTGGCGCCCTAACCGTGCGTTCACCGAGATGGCATAAGTACCGTAGCTTTGTTGCACTCTATACAGGCTACACTATTTTGAAGTTTCAAACGCCGCTGTCTGATTTAACTCGAATATATGTTATTCAACGTACATTTTGTAACCATGTTTACATTATCTGCATTTATTTATTTGTGTTGCAATCATTAAGTTGGCAACTTTACATCTTATGCGTAAATTTTAAGTGCAGGTAGACAGATTTTGTTTTCGCGCCTTGTTGTCTCGCACAACAGATTCTATTTTAACGCAACCTTGACAGATGATGTTGGACGGTTTCCCACAATGTCAACCACTTTTACGACTTTCATGAGTCTAGGTCGGTCATAGGTTTTGTCCTAGTTATGTGGTGCCTAAAGTACAGGCGTTTATATATCTTTGTACAAAAAAACTGAGTATTGTGACTCACAAATGACTAATCAGCAGACATATGATTCAAGCAGGAAATTATTTTAAATAATCTATAATATAGTTAAAAAATCTCAAATTGTAACCAGTGATATTGTATGCTTTTTAAATAAATACCCATAGCATTATCCATAATTATTTTGGTATTCGATAAACCAATTGAATGCAAAAAGTCCGTCGCGCAGGAACTGCGTAAACTAAGCGAATTCCACAACAAGTCGAATTTATGGTCCGATTTTGTTGGTTTACGGAATATGTATTTCTTTTGTTAAATTGGAGAAGCTCAATTTATGATGCCAGCTTATTTAAAAATGTCCTACTGCAGTGAAAACAAATCATGCATAGCCGTAAGAGTATCTATTTTGTATAATTTGATACAAATTAAAATAACATGTATTGTTTCATTTTTCCAATACTTTATTAAAAATATATAATAAATTAAATGAATGTATCTTATAGGATGCATTGCGAATTTAAGGATTAATTTAATTAAAACATTACGACGAAGTAAACATGGCGGTTGCTACAGCGAACCTTTAATTTCGAGTTTCAGGTAAATCCCCCACTTCCAATAATTGGATTTTGCTGATTTTTGGAGAATTCCTTCCTCGTTTTAATTCAATAGCTTATACTGAGTTTCGTTGCGAATTTTCGAAAATTACGGCCGCTGGAGATATATTTAATATTTTGTTTCAGATGAACTCCTACACCTAATGGTCCGATCTTATTTTTAATTGATTTCTATATACCAAGTTTGGTTCTGTTAAAACAAAAATTGTGGCCGCTATATAACTCACACACACACACACACACACACACACACACACACATATATATATATATATATATATATATATATATACAATATATAAATTTTGGCCATGGTCATTTTCGGTGTCTCTAGATAGGATCGGTGAAGATCTGTATTTTTTTGTTTGTACTTTTATGAGAACGACTTCAACAAATTTATTCCTTCGGAATTCGTTAAAAATATTTTTGTGAAATAGTCGGAATCGATTGATACTGCGGATAAAACGATTTTTTATTATTAATTATGCTCATTAGTGTAATCCCTCCCTTTGTAGGTATCTTTACATGCGTCACGGCAACGGGTCTTACATAGACACGATCTCTTTGGAGGGAATTTTAGGCTCTGGATCACCTACACATTTTGTCCACAGAAGACAAGGAAGGAATACCTACCCGGTTGAGATGTGAGTTCAATATTGAAGCCACCTCCTAGACCACACGGACTTTTAAAACAATACATATTATTCGCTCATACATTCATTCTACACAAGGCGAGTATGAAATATGGTATTTGGAGACTCTTTATATCTACAAAGAAAAATGATGAATAGCTACGTGTGGCAGACATGCACATACGATAATATTCAATCATCATGAATTCGAGTACAAAAGGATCAAGATCGACATTATTGCTTAATATAATATTATTATTTTGCATGTTATATCAACCAACTTGTAAATATATTGCTTAATACAATATTATTATTTTGCATGTAATATCAGCCAACTTGTAAAGATATTGCTTAATACAATATTATTATTTTGCATGTTATATCAGCCAACTTGTAAAAGATATTGCTTAATACAATATTATTATTTTGCATATTATATGAGCCAACTTGTAAAAGATATTGCTTAATACAATATTATTATTTTGCATGTTATATCAGCCAACTTGTAAAAGATATTGATTAATACAATATTATTATTTTGCATATTATATCAGCCAACTTGTAAAAGATATTGCTTAATACAATATTATTATTTTGCATATTATATGAACCAACTTGTAAAATATATAGCTTAATACAATATTATTATTTTGCATGTTATATCAGCCAACTTGTAAAAGATATCGCTTAATACAATATTATTATTTTGCATGTTATATCAGCCAACTTGTAAAAGATATTGCTTAATACAATATTATTATTTTGCATGTTATATCAGCCAACTTGTAAAGATATTCCTTAATACAATATTATTATTTTGCATGTTATATTGGCCAATTTGTAAAAGATATTGCTTAATACAATACTATTATTTTGCATGTTATATCGGCCAATTTGTAAAAGATATTGCTTAATACAATATTATTATTTTGCATGTTATATCGGCCAATTTGTAAAGATATCGCTTAATACAATATTATTATTTTGCATGTTATATCAGCCAACTTGTAAAGATATTGCTTAATACAATATTATTATTTTGCATGTTATATCGGACAACTTGTAAAAGATATTGATTAATACAATATTATTATTTTGCATATTATATCAGCCAACTTGTAAAAGATATTGCTTAATACAATATTATTATTTTGCATATTATATGAGCCAACTTGTAAAAGATATAGCTTAATACAATATTATTATTTTGCATGTTATATCAGCCAACTTGTAAAGATATTGCTTAATACAATATTATTATTTTGCATGTTATATCGGCCAATTTGTAAAGATATCGCTTAATACAATATTATTATTTTGCATGTAATATCAGCCAACTTGTAAATATATTGCTTAATACAATATTATTATTTTGCATGTTATATCAGCCAATTTGTAAAAGATATTGCTTAATACAATATTATTATTTTGCATGTTATATCGGTCAACTTGTAAAAGATATTGATTAATACAATATTATTATTTTGCATATTATATCAGCCAACTTGTAAAAGATATTGCTTAATACAATATTATTATTTTGCATATTATATGAGCCAACTTGTAAAAGATATAGCTTAATACAATATTATTATTCTGCATGTTATATCAGCCAACTTGTAAAATATATCGCTTAATACAATATTATTATTTTGCATGTTATATCAGCCAACTTGTAAAGATATAGCTTAATACAATATTATTATTTTGCATGTTATATCGGTCAATTTGTAAAAGATATTGCTTAATACAATACTATTATTTTGCATGTTATATCGGCCAATTTGTAAAATATATTGCTTAATACAATATTATTATTTTGCATGTAATATCAGCCAACTTGTAAAGATATTGCTTAATACAATATTATTATTTTGCATGTTATATCAGCCAACTTGTAAATATATTGCTTAATACAATATTATTATTTTGCATGTTATATCGGCCAATTTGTAAAGATATCGCTTAATACAATATTATTATTTTGCATATTATACCAGCCAACTTGTAAAGATATTGCTTAATACAATATTATTATTTTGCATGTTATATCAGCCAACTTGTAAAGATATTGCTTAATAGAATATTATTATTTTGCATGTTATATCAGCCAATTTGTAAAGATATTTCATCCGTTGATGCAATTGGATTTACTAACAAGGGAACTGCCAACCATTACATGCCGAAATCTACCTTGAAATTTCTTCCAGAGATGAATTGTGATGTACAAAGACCGTGTCCAAAAAAGTATCTGCCTTTTAATTGCAAGGCACTAAAATCCAGCACCAAATCCCATATTTAAACTATAGGGAAGTAATACAACTCTGGTATTGGCAGACTTGATGACCCTCACTATACGCCGTCCGCACCGCGTCCCGCCTCACTTGACTCCGCTCATATTCATGTAGGGATGCACACCTGTTCTGTATATTGGATTACATTTGCTGGGTTCTATCTTCGATCTCTGTGCCTTTCAGTTAAAAACAGCAGATAATTTTTGGACACGACCTTGGTATAAAACAACGCTTCTCTGGGAGAAATTTTAAGGTTGATTTCGGTATGCAATAGTTGGACTATCTTTGAGGGTCTATTATATGTATTGCACTATTAACGTTTAAAATCCCAGAGATATACCATATATAAAATAACATAATTATATGTATATGTATGTACACCTATCTATTTACACAACTATCTGCAAACCTACCGAGGTAATACGTTTTTCAAATTTTGTTTTTGTGATAAAAATGCTCACGATGTCAAAAAAAATGTCGTTATAACAGCAAATAACTTACTCTACGATACTAAACTGAATCTGCAATTGTAAATGTGACTTCGAAGTACTCAAAAGCTTGAAGGGCTGTAAAATATAGACCTAAAATAACTGTTAGGTACTTTCTCTAGTACTGGTCAACAGGTAGCCATGAATTATAAAGTTTATATCAATTTGTTATTTAAAATGTATTTTTTTAAATAATAACAAGAATTACTGGCGCGCGACCTCATTAAGGGCTTAGCCAACAAAGGGGCATAAGTCAAACCTTCTAAAATGCAACGTCAATCTTCTGCCTATGAGAACTGATATGAAGACTCAGTTTGTGAGAGACAGCGATATAATAAACGTGGTAACAGTTGGAGATGCTGTATCTGACACACAATCATCTTGGTGTAAGGTTAAAGTTTTTTTCTTGCAATTTATAATATATTTAAAATATATTTATGGGAAACCAGATGTTATAAGAACAGTTAAGTCTTGTAGACTGCAATGGGCAGGACATGTGACACGAATTGGAAATGAAAAAGGTGCTGGACAATCTTCGATTGCTGTGCCTTGCAATTAAAAACAGCAGATAATAAGTAGGCCTACTTACTTTAATTTCCCGATATTATTTAACAGATGTATTGCGAACATTGTAGGAATAACAAAATAAGGAAGAATAAAACCAAACAGTATAACATATCTTTCGAATTTTTATTTTGAATATACGTTATCACTTTTTTATAGTCTATATTACTGTTTTCTTAATAACACATTCTAGACAAATAAGTTTCGTTAACATAGCCTATGCTAAAATGTATATCGATTTAGTAAAGTTAGTTTGAGTCTTTGTTTGATGGGTATCATGTTGTCTACTTCTCCTAGCGGATAGTCTCTTTGGAATTTTTCGAGAATATGCTTTTCACATTTAGAGTTCTTTAACGTGCCATACACATGTGAGAATAGACCATCGAGTTCTAACTTCCCCAATGAAGAAAACTGCATAGGCCTACTTTTATTGTCCTCACGCGAAAAATTCTAGACACTTTGGCTAAGATCGAATCCGTAATTTATATTCCGAGGCGGACCCTCTATCATGGGATAGACTTTGCACTTATTAACTTCCTCTCTCGTGTAGAAATGAAACGAAAAAAAAAATCTAAGTTAACGTTTAAAATGTTATGTAGAAAAATTAAATTAATACCCTTATTATTTTTCATACTCGAGTAAAATTAAAATCTAGGTAATTAAAATTTTGATATAGGTCTACATATTTTTTTCTTTATTCATAGACGCTTTAACATTTAAAATCATATAGCGTCTAGAATCTTTGATTGAATTCAGTGTGATGGATATATTATTTGTTTGTTATAGCGTTTCAATGATTTTATGAAAAGGTGATTAATGATGAATGGCTCGTGGTTATACCGCATTTGTTATGATGACTGAGGAAAACCATGAAAGAAACTCCAGGAGTTTATGACTTAAGTTGCTTGATCCGTGCCGTTGTACCCCTATTTGATTAAAAGTAAAGGGGAAACCCTTGAACAGCATTGCTACAGCCAGAGGACGTGTTGTGAATTGTTCAGGGTTGCCTACACCCAGTGAGAAAAAGTGGCTAAAACTGACTCCTAAAAATGGCTAGAAATGTCTAAAAATGCAAGTTTTATCCGTGAAGGAAGCTGTATTTTAAAACTTAAAAAATGAACTTGCCAATCTGTACTTCTGAAGTACAATTTTGTCAGTATTTTTCCTTTACTCTATTGGAATTGATATAATTATAATATGGCAACTGAATTATAAATATAAAATCTCTTTTAAGAAATAAATATATTATTACAACGAAATATTCTGCAATTCTGAATTAAAAAAATATTTCTTTAATTTTTTTTTTTCCTTATAAGTTTACCTAACTCATGTTTTTTATTCTCTTCTCACCAGAAATACTATCTCATGGACATATTCTTTCTTTATTTCTTACTGTCACTGAGTGTTGGTCTGAATCACTATCAACTTCCTCGTATATACAGACTTAAGCCTGTTCAGCATTAATACATGTTCTAACTGATTATAATACATAGTAGTACCATTAAAGGATGTCCTCGTTTCTTTGTGTATGTTCTTTGGATAGAAGCTACTCATTTTGCTTAATTTATTTTTGTAGTCGCAAAATCTATCAATCTCCGTCCGTTATTATTATAAAATTTATACAAAATCAAATTGTAATAAAAATGGCTAGAAGTGGTTAAAGAAAAGGCGACATATGGCCAGAATAACTATTAGTGTTTTTTTCACAAATTTGTAGCTAGTTATGTTTTGAAAATGGCCAGACCTAGCTACAAAGTGGTGACACTGGTACTTTCCAGCATTACAAATAATAGCAACATTGTTAGATCTGCAGAGCTCAGCGACCTCCAACATTACATGATCGTAAGTGTCCACCTAACCAGTTAGATGTCAGAGATTCATATATTTATAACGACATAGTGTAGCACCAGAAAACTTAAATAATATAATGGATCCTTCGAACAAGAATCCGGAATATTGCAGACTTTGGTATTTTAACGCGAGACCTACTGAATACGTGTCTTGAACTCTACCATCTGAGCTAACCCACTCAAATAATAAAATATTTTAAGACTAATGCCCCCCACGGGCTAGACCTTGTCGTGATGGAGGGGCTCAATACCTAATGACCCAGACGTCTAGATCTGGTTTTTAACTAGCTTGCTATCTAGTAAGAGGAGAAGGGAAGCGAACTAGCTCCAACGCGGAAACCTCAACGGCTTCAGAAGCGGAAGAAGAATATTGTTCTCAACGGTAAAGAAGGCGGAAGAGGAAACCTGCAAGACAAGGGGTAGATGGGACTCCAACGCTTTGGTTAGCAACCCGTCTAGGAGAAGGAACCTCCGAACTAAATCCCCGATCCACTAGGGACTGTGGTTGTGCGTCTGGGCTGGTAACCCGACCATGTAAAAAATTTCCAAATTCATCTCTCTCACAGTAACATTAAATTCACGATCTTAAATTGTTACGTAGAATCAAAACAAATACAATTTTTTTTTTGTGTAACACAGTATATTATATTTTTTTGCGCGATAGTGCGTTCTGTCGCACTTAAGCAATGGCGACCATGATTGAAAATTCAATTTCCTAAATTTCGGGATGCACCCTAAATAACTACACTGTAATATTATATATTTCCTACCTCCTGCGGGAAGTGAAATCACTGCCCTTTATGTATACTACGTACAATGTATATACAAAAATATATCCAAATGGTAGTGTTAATATACATTATACGAAACAAATAGATGCATTTTAAATGAACTGGTCTTTATTTGAAAGAATATAAAACAACAAATTCGTACTTGCCGCCATTTTATGACTAATTGGTGTCACGGCCTGTTGTAGTCACAACTAAATTAGTTTCGGCATTTACCGTATAAACATTGGCTACGCTGTTAACGTTAGTCAGTTGTTTATAATGAACGCAAATAATTCCAACAAATATGTTATTATTTTACTATTATTTATTATTTTGAAAATACCATCGCGCAAAAAAATAATGTACAACGCACGTTTGTGAAGTGTTTTGCAGAATCTCGGAAATTAAAAACCTCGACATCGCTTATGTTATTATTTTACTATCATTTATTGTTTTGAAAATACCATCGCGCAAAAAATAATGTACAACGCACGTTTGTGACGTGTTTTGCAGAATCTTGGAAATTAAAAACCTCGCTATCGCTCGGTATTTAATCATATCCTCATTTCTGTAAAAACCACTTCCCAATCTCACATTGCAATATACTATTAAATATCATATTCACTCAACATGGGTTTAAAAGTCCGTGTTAATAGATTTTCTTTCCTTGTTCCTTTCCACAAGTTATGTATTGCAATTAACTTTGTCTTGCTTACATATCTTTGGATTCTAATAATCTTACTACGTATGAAACCTTCACATCTCTATGAACTATTGATTTACTTCACTATACATTTTCCTCGTACATTGTTAGAGACTTTTTTATGTTTCTTTTATGGCAAGTCCATGACGAATCCATATGAATAAGGTCATCAGAACCTTAGCTGTTATTCCCCATTGTGTACAGTTATTAGTAATACCACAATAGAGGATTGTCTAGAAAAAGTGGGAGCCTTAACCTCCTACTACCCCAAGGGCCTCCCGAGGCCTGTAGTGGGATTACTTTACTTAGAAATGTAGTGACAACATGATTTGAAGGAGTGCTAAGAAAATTGTCTCAGTCAATTAAAGTAGTTTAGTGGATACATTAAATATTTCACTTGAAACTAGATTTATGAATTAATAAAACTATTACTACTCCTAATATTTACATTTCTGCACGATTATCTACATCCAGAAGGCGGAAGTTTTTATGTCTCTTTCATTTTGGGGAATTATATATGAATAAAATTAAACTTTTTCTAATGCTTGAAATTGTGTGGTAATAAGAACAAAAATAATGATAAACAATGTAATTATAGACCAAGTTCAGAATTTTAATTTTTTGGGATGTCATTTAGGCAATGACAGAAATTTAATAAACACACTAAAATACAACGATTGAATTATCTATGTGGCACAATTAAACGCACTTTATTGAATATGACTAGAAAAGAAACTATTTTGAAGTTTTACAAAGTATTGGCAGTTCCATCTCTTATCTATGGATGTGAAACCTGGACATTAACAAAGGCAGATAGTAAACAAATAGAGGTTGCTGAAATGAAGATGTTGAGAGCAATAGAACCGATAAAAAGAAAAACGAAGATATAAGAACAGAACTTAATATATTTAATAGCTATCTGTGAAAGAATAAAATATTATCAAAATGCTTATCTTCAGCACGTATTACGAATGAATGAACAGCGCATACCAAGAAGAATGTATAATTACAAACCAAAAGGGAGAAGAATGTTGGGAAGACCATTGAAGAGATGGAAGGACCAATTCGACCTATAATGAGATCGGAACAGGCCATTGGGCTTAATTCTTGTTGTTGTTGATGATGATAATGATGAAATTGGTGTGGTTGGAATAAGGTAAATCATTCTACGTTCGTATTTAAAAAAGTTTGAACATTTACAGAGAAGATAGCAAGCAACTATAAAATAAAATAAAGTGTTTCCTGGAATAACTATTTTCTGTGCATCTCTAAATTTTACATTCTCCCAATTTTATGTATCTTACAAGGGAATTGTCACCCATTGCATGCCGAACCTACCTTGAAGTTTCTTGCAGAGAAGGGTTGTGATGTACAAATGCCATGTCAAAAAGAAATCTGATGTTTTTTGATTGCAAGACACTAACATCAAGCGCCAAATTTCTCATTTAAAACTATAGGGAAGTAATACAACTCCTGTATTGGCAGACTGGATAACCCTCACTATTCGTCGTTTGCGCAACGTCCCGCCTCACTCCACTGCTCTCTTACTCATGCAGGGATTTTATCTGCTTCGTGCAGTGGGCGCCATTGCTGGATTCTGGCTTCGATTTCTGTGCCTTACACTTTAAAACGGGAGATATTTTTTTGTACACAGCCTTCTCCGGGAGAAATGTCAA